>LGRX02006004.1:0-43299 GCA_001247695.2 Cymbomonas tetramitiformis
GTTACGAAGCTGGTCGGTGAAGAAGTTCACCAAAATCACGGACGTACAAGGCCAACAGTTGGACTTCAAGGCTTGGCTGGAGCCGCACATAAACCCAAAGTTTGAAGGCTATTCTGGGAAAGTCAGGCGTACACACCTGATGCACTTCGAGAAGGACGTAGATGGTGTTACACGCCTGAAGTACAAGTTTGGAGAACAATACGCAAACCACATGCCTGACGGAGTGGATGAGGATCTCCGTAAGGGACTGGAGGTAATGAAAACTTACCCAGCTTTCGACAGCAGCCCCACGTTAGAAGGGGTGAAGCCGCTAGACCCGAAGGAAGAGAGGGAAACTCGCACTGCTTTCAGTCGCATGTGCGACTACATCCACTACCGTATTCCAAGTGACACGCTGGACACGTTGCTCGGGTACTTTCCCTTGCCCAAGACCGCCGAGGACTACGATGTCTGGGCTGGACCGACGCCGACCCCACAGGCTCCTGTGGATTTGAAGGAGCTTTACGAGAACGCCTGGCACAAGAAGCCAGTGCAGGAGGAGGTGCCAGAACGGACGATGCCCGAACAGTTCGAAGTGTTATCCGATGGTCGCAACGTGTTAAGCAAGGACCTTCCGCGGAAACCTCCACAAGAGATCGTGCGCAAGTGCGTGGAGAAAGCGAGGGACGTCGAGTCCGTCGATTTTTGGTTCGTCCCGTTGGTCGGTTGCGAGCACCGCGATTTCATTGTTAGGTCTTGCAAGTATTATGCCTACCTGAGTCTTAGCTGTGTGTCTTACGCGTCGGCTGCCATTGCAGGTACACGGTGGCCGAGTGTAAAGCAGCGTTGCACCACCTGGGAGTTGAACTTCCTGAACGCCCACTCAAGGAGCCGTTGGCGAAGGCCTTATTTGAAGCGACGGATGTCGCCCGAAAGGCCCACCACGAACATCTCAGAGTCCTTCGAAAAAAAAGCCGAGCGACGACAGGTGAGGAAACCGGGGAGGAAGCGTCGCCGGGTACTGAGCAGGCCTTGCCTGCAAGAACTTCCGAAGCCGGCGGAGCTGCGCGGGCGGCGCCATCACTCGGGGCTGTAACAGCCACTGCACAGGCAAGACGAGAAGGAGCTGCTGCGCGAGGCCCGCAAACCAACGAAGCTATGCCTACTCGACCACAGGCACCGGCAGCACGAGGGCCAGGCGCAGGTGGCCGAGGATGCCCTGCTCCTGCAGCGCCACAGGGAGATCAAGCACGAGCTCCAAGTGACAAGCGTGCACGCAGTTCGCCATTGGCAAAGGCGTCCCCAGGGAGCAAGTCTTCACCCGGGAAGTCTCGACAAGCGCGGGGTCGTGAAAAGGGACGAGTGCTATTCCGAGCGGCCTCTGTGATCGGTCCGACAGGCGCCCTTATAACGGACAGCTTCGCTCCTGACGACGATTGCTTTTTCGAGGATGCAAACCAGATTGCGGAGCAGGTGGAGAACGCGCATCCCCCGGAGGCGGCCACTGGACAGTTCGCAGGCGTCTCGATGGACGAGGACGACGAGGACGACGAGGACGACTCGGACGACCCGGACGACGACATACCGTTGGCCTACCGTAACCTTCCTACGGACTACACCATCGACATGCTGGCGAAGAGTGCGGGCAAAAGTTTCGCAGTTACGGTGGCCGCGGGCAACGACGGCTGCAGCTTTACTATCCGCATGCCTGGGAACAACGCCGTGTCCATGCCCATACATTTCGTGGAGGTCTTGGAGGTGGATCTGAACACGAACAGAGTGAAGTGGGGGTTTTGGCTTCCATGTGCGCCTCTGCTTATGCCGAGAACGAGGAGAACAAGCAAAACGTTCTCTGACTTGAACAGCTTGTTCGCGGAGAACGCCTTCCGGAGAGCCGCTCCGAAAGTGACAGGTTGGTACGACTTCGATGCGAGTGAGATCCTGACTTGCTGGGACGAACCTCCTGGCAAACCTGCTGTCGGCGGAGTTCCAGGAGGACCTGAAAAGGCAGAACTTCTGAAGGTGGCCAGGGAAAACTTGGCCTCCGAGGCGTTGGACAGGTGAAGGTAAGCAACACAGCCTCATTCATTCCTCGTGGCACGCACACTAGAATACAATGGCCACACGGCGTGAAACTTATTGTTTTTCATACATGTAAATATACGGTTTATTTGTGTACAGTCACGTGACATAAGTGTTAGCTACCAAGCATACGTCTCCTCATTGCACGCGCTAGCATCAAATATGCGCGCCAGGGTGCAGGTTCTTAACATACGCCCGCAAACTGCGCATCTCCTTTCATCTTCCTGCAGCAGATCGCTTTCCAGCTCTGTCAGGGCACCGTGCGTTGTTTCGCTGTAGCGGTTTCTATTTCGCCAGGCCCGCCACTCCAAATCTGAGTATCGGTGGTAGATCCACCCGCCCTCATACCAGTACACGAGATGCCTCACACCGAACCTTTCGCTGGAGCTACGGCCGTGGACGTACATCGGCCAAAAACTCCACCAGTGATAGGTCCTGAGATTAACTGCATGTTGCCCGAAGTCCTCCCAGTCTTCGTCTGCTTGTTCCCGCGCTTGCTGCCACAAGCGGAGAATTAAAGGGTCTTTAGGAACCCATTGGGCTTGTTGTAACTGGCAGTCGCGAAACGTAAAAGTATCGAAAGGCCATATCCAATACTGCAATATTCCAATATTGGCCATACTGGTGTAGGTAGTCTAAGGTGTGGGTTGTGGTTCTATGTCACGAACGCAGGTGTGTGCAAACGACCTCCGGTTACGACTCCTCCAACATATACCCTAAAACCCTGAACCTTGGACGCCCCGATATATCCATGTGCAGCACACCTGTAGGAACACCTGCCGCGGGATATTTTGCCTCTGACGTATTTTAATGTTTCCCGCGAAATAATACAGTTAACCGGTCTTCTTAGCTGCCGAGAATCGTGCTGGAATAGCCTGTTCAGGGCAAATTTACCCGCTGAATGCCCATGTTGGGTCACATGAAGCCTGAGGGAGCATCACCCCTGGTTGGTTTCACTCCCGAACAACTTTTCCAGCACAATAGCTTTTGAAAATATCTCCTTTGCTGCTCACTTTCGCCCGATGAGAAGTATTTTACTACGTGACCCTCCAAACACCCTAAAATGGGCCATAAATCTGCTGGATCTCTCCCATGTAAGCAAATAGTTGCATTTTTGGAAATGTCAAAATATTACATATTCTAATAGTGCAAAATCTAACATTTCGTTCACAAACATAAGGCAAAATCATAACTTTCCACACCTAACACGATACTTCCACCTTTCCCGTTTTCTTGCCGCACGCGTGACTCGCGTGGCTACTTTGAAGAGTCAAAAACCAGATTTTTCGAAATTCCTTCAAGGACTATTCAAATTAACCCTCATATTTGTCATTCAGAACCCCAAAAACCAATTTGGCAGACAATTTAATGCTTTCTCATTTTTTTCTCATTTACGCCCGCGTGTCTCATTTTTGCGATATGGTCGTTATATATGTGTCAACTTCATGGAGTTCTGCATGGTTTGACTATATATAGTCAGGCTTACCAAAACAAAAACAATGATGCAACTTATATTTGTTTTATTATTATTTGTCTTTATTATTTATTTGGTTTTTAGTTGTATTTCTAGCTTATCATCTTCCCCCCTCAAGGAAGTGTATTGCTAGGCGGTTGTCAAGCGCCGTTCAAATACAACAGAGGTCCGACCTCTATGTGATGACGTGGAAGCTTTCTATGAAGCTGGATAGCAGTTCTCGGGTTGCAGCCCATTGCACCGAAGGTGCATTGCAGTTATTGGGATGCAGCCCGAATCCACGTCATCAGCGTGGGTCATATAGTGCCCAAGCATGTGCTGTATATATACAACACTACCCTCCAGCGGCGAAGTGGTTTGCTATTACCATCATCGTATGCTGTGGGATATCAATATATAATCAGAGAGCATGATAATATGTGTACCATGTTTGTCAATATCGGAGAGACTGTGTCTTCTATAAAATCCTCGTGACTATATGCATAATGGTGCTATACTGATGTCAACACCTTCTCTCTGAGTGATTTATTGATTTCAGATGTGATGTCGTGGCATAAAACATGCCCACGTCATTGGCACGAGTCATGTTGTGTCCATGCATACACGATCTTAGCGCAGGTCACAATACAGTGCCCGAGCATACGCGATTTTAGCGTAGGTCACATTGTGCCTCTATTTATTACATCTGAGAATATCTGTTACTCATCTTTGTGAGTCTAGACAGCATTGTGCTGATTGCAATGCTTTCTCTCGTGACTTATATATCACAGATTATACCAAATGTGGTGATCAGTCCAGTGCAATATTTTGTCACCGGAATGTACAGGGATTGTGAATGATTGCAATCCAGCCGGAGGAATAATCTCAACAGCTTATTCTGTACTAATGAATTCATCGGAGTTATACTCATTTCGACGATTCGAAACCCATGTCATTTGTAGTAATGACAACTCACATGGATATATAGGGTTTTTATCAGAATGCTTTTATGTGATGTCAACATATTATGAACAATTCACTTGCATCTTAGGACAAAGGAATTACGCTTGGAAGGTCTTGCATAGTGGTCACCAACAGTTATCAGCTGTTATTCGGGTGCCAAATTCTGCCTTCAGCACTGGGACTATATCAACCAGTCTTACAGCGATGCACTTGTCCTTCCCACTCTTATGCACGGCTATAGTGCCACAGTGTATCAGGTGGGATATATATATATATTCATTATATAACTATCATTATAATAGCATTCCAAACTTACTCGAGAATGTAAATGCTGAGCAAAAGTCAACTTATAGTCATTGGAATATAGTTTCCCATCCGAGTTTACACTTTATTAGTGATGGTGGATTTAACGTTGTACAGATTTCAACGTTACTTGTGGATGCAGTGATTTTATCAAAAGCAATCCATCAGAAATCACCAGATCGGAATATAAAATGGATATGTGTGTAATCCTATCCACCTTCTTCCCCCCTTGAGGAAGTGTGAACATATAGGCAGTCAGTTGCTTATATATTTCATAGCGTATAGCTTACAGCTTATAGCTTGCAGTCGTTGTAGGAGCAGCTCATACAGTTTTAGGGTTGTTGCCCAACAGTTTTAGGGTTGTTGCCCGACAGTTCTAGGGTTGTTGCCCGAAATATTATCATGTTTGTGCTGATTACAGCATGATATATTATGCCAAACACGAAGTTTATCGAATATTTTTTAGTGGCATTTTAGGGCATGTTAGGTTACAGTGGCCCATATTCCCAATAGTGTGATTAGGGTGTTACATGGTATCAGTAACCCTAAAATAGGTAAAAATAAAGCAGTATAAATATTTTGCAAACATTTTTAAGCAAAACTGCATTTAATACCACACTGAATGTTACGTGGTTTTCAGTAGGTATGTTACACCCCTGACACAAACATTCTATATTTCGTTAGGGTGTTACAGGGTGTTACACATGCTGCATAAATCAGGGATTGTTTATTGATAGCTAAATATTCATATTAGCAAAAAAATCAATCCGAAATTTTCATTTTTAAATCATGCGTACAACATTTTGTCGCATTTCGTTACAGCCAATATGTATACCCCTACATATTCCACACCTGCTATCTAGGGTGTTACACGAGATATGACTATAGTCATTATGATTTTCTCATACTTCAATAGGTATAAAATCATATTATCAAATAAAATAGGATCCGATTTTCAATTTTCAAATCTATCGCAAACGGATTTTACCTATTTTGGCCGTTTTTCGGCTTGATATATATATATACATATCTCTGTGTGTGTGTGTGGACTGCAAAGTACAGAAGCACTGCATATTACTTCACCTTTGCACATGACAAATTTCATGGCATAAAAGTGAATTATTCTGCATATCAACATCTGAGGTTGATCATATTTATGGGTTTTACTGATTGAAACCCATGGAAGTAAATGTACTTCCTGATGATATTTAGATTTACCAACTATAAGCGGATTATCCACTTTAGTGATAATTTATCAATCTATGATATGTTTTGAGCATATGACTGTGCTCTAAGATTTATCAAAATGATATCTCTTATTTTAAACATATCAGGACATAGTTTGATTATATAATCAAAGCAGTTTGACACAACACATATATATGTGTGTGTTTGTCCTCAACAACTCCTGTCAGTTCAATATATAGTTACTGATCTGAGAGTGTACATGCAATTTGAGCTGATCAATTCTGAATCAATTGTCATAATGCAATGTACTTTTTGTTGTTGCTCCAGCGATGATATGTGAGACGAATGGACAATGCTCAGCAGTGACCAGCTGCTTATTTGAGCATTGTATAATGCCTTCGGGTCTGGAGATTTCTCCATCCAGCCCTACAGCATGTTGGATTATTCTGTTCCCATATCTATCGCCATCACTGACACTCCACACGCACATGTGTTTGTGGAGTGTTATCCATATTATCATATACATGATAGATATTAAAGTTGGTCAATTCACTATGAGTCAGTGAATATCAATACATACAGTAATGCCAGTGTGTGTGCATGTATAGTACTTATTGATTAGTACTTTTTGCCAGTGTGTGTGTGTGTGCTCACTTTTACACACTTACAGGAAGATAAGTTCTGGATACCTAGCTGGAAAAAGTGCTTGTCGGCGGCTACCTTGCAGCCGCCGAGAAATCAGGGATTTGGCCTAAAAAATAAGGGATTTGGCCCGAAGGGCCTGAAAGGCCCGGCGCAAGGGCGATTTAAGGGCCCGTAGGGCTGTTGCGGAACGGAGATTTTAAGGGCCCGGAGGGCCTAGTAAGGTAATTTCAGGGGTGTAAATTGTAAAGTGATTTCAAGGGCCTGAAACCCCGAGATTAGGCCCTGTAAGGTGATTTCAGGGGCCCGGAGGGCAAAGTAAGGTATAAATTGCAAGTGACGAAGAGACAGTTAATAGTAACTAGTACTGTAAGGCGCGCGCCGATGATCGATAATGTCAAGATCGAAGATGATGAGATGTTCCCTACACGCTACAGTGACACACGTCACACGACAGTTCAACAGTATGAGTATCTTGGACTTCACAAGACACAGTCGACAGGCGAGTGACACGCAGTCGCCTTCGTTTCACTGAATTGTGAGAAGTGAATTCACTCTGTTTCCGTGCGGCCTGCCGACAGATTACGTGCGGTCTGCACAACAGATAGCAGTGACGTCACCCAGCTTTTATACGGATGTTCATGACTGGATGTATTTATTTGAGCATTGTGCTTTGAAAACGCAAAACGAGGCAGTGGTGGAGAGCCAAGGATCGTGCATCGATAAGCATGCAGCAAGCGAGAGACACTTGACTCAGGACGGTCTCATAATGGAGAGTGTGGTGCATTGGAATGCACCAGCTCCCCATCGCTCAGATAAGTTTGTGCGGGACGCCCTGCATCATCATTTTGGTGGACCGACGAAGTGGCATTTCACAACCTCAGATATCCGCGCTAAGGTTCACACCGTGTCAGAAGTTATTGACCGACTTTTGAAGGAAGATAGCAAATTCTCATTTATGGAGTGAAACAATGTACCTTATGATTTCATGGTATCTTATATTTTATTGATGATGATACTAGTATTTGGTATGAAGGAGAATATTGACAATATTCCTCATTTGTAGTGATTGTTAAATTTCCTATTAAGAATTGAGGGATTCTTTTGGAAGGAATATTCTTTTTTTTCAAAATTTTCGCCTGCGGCAGAAATTTTCAGTAAATGGCCACTGCCCGCAGCGGCCGACATTTGCACTTTTTCCAACTAGGTCTGGATATTACAATATTCCCAGGCAGTTTATCATGCAGGATGATAATCAGCATACCATGTACTGAATGAATCTAGCATGATATATATTAGGTTAGGGGTTATTGTAATTCCGAGATAATCTCATTCACAATAATGAGTTGCTGGTCTATTTCACATATAGTTCCGGTGAGCAATCCTTTCAGTGATCCACAATAGAACAATATGTGGTCCGAAGAGTATCTCGACTCCACCGGGACATAACGAGCTAATTATTGTGTTAAGACCACTGAATAGGCACCTTACACTATATGGGTTCGAATATAGTTAACATGCACAGCGGGTATGCTTTTGTGCATGTCTGATGCATTGTGATATGATGTTATATATTCCAGCTGCTATCGTGATCAAGCTGGTTTATACATAACATCTGCTAACATGATGCACGCACAACTTACAATATTGCAGTCACTCAGTATAGAATGTATACATGATGTAATGCTGCATATACTCAGATGCTGCATGTTGGTGTATGCTGCATGTTAGTGTGTGCTGCATTTTAGTGTATGCTGCAAATACTGCAAGTTCAGATAAACATCTCTTGCACACTATATTGCAAATAAGCATGAAAATGCTGACAATTTGAATATTTCTGCAGTCATCAATATATGGTGTGAAATGCGGCAGTATAATAATCAGATGTCCATCATGCATCCATCCAAAAATATCCCTGCGAGTATACAGTTGTTTTGCAGAGTATTTTGACGCGAGTATGTAATGTACAGATGATCGTAGCAACATTTTGACATCATCATCGTAAAATTGCAAGATAATCGTAGCACGCTGCAAATGAATTTATGCAATCGAGCGCGCTGCTGATGAAAAGCATATATCGTCGCCATTTCTCAGCGCATGATACGAGCGCTGACGTATGCTGACTTATACGCGGATCATAAATCCGTCGATGATTGCTATGCCGTATCTCATTCTGAACAATTTTCAAATGCGAATCATCCATGCGCGTGCATGTAATTGACGCGCATGTGTGCGAATCACTTCTGCGAGAACATGTGATTGTCGCGCATGCTGCCAACTGCGAATCAGTCTCTCGCGCATCGGCACATATGATAGCCGTACAGTAAACGATTTGATGCGATCATGAAAATTGTAATAGTGCGCGCTGATGACTTCCGCGCGGATAATGATTCCGCTGATGATTTATGCTTTCGCGTCTCATTTGCGAATTTATGTACATCTGCGAATCATATATGCGAGTACATCTCATCGCTGCGCGCATGTATGCCGTATGCACACCTTGTCGCGCAGTATATGTACGATAAGCTGTATCCTGCGAATGCGATCCTGCGAATGCGACAATTATCTCGCACACTGTCTTCGCTATTGCAGCGGTATATGCGATATCAAATATTCGTGCGGATACGACGCCAATTATTGCTCACGCTCCGCAACCTGCATATACAAATTTTTTGATATCTACGCTGCACTCACACTAGAGTTCTCGTTCTCGCCTTGACGAGCAGAATACCATCTCTTAGGGCTAGATAAGCGAGCCCTCAATATATCATATAAAATACAAGTAAACGCTGCGTTATAGAACAGTAACACAAGCGTAAGATAATAGCGGGGGATGATTGCAGACTTCTGTGTGAAGATACTGCTGAAGCACAACGCTTCCTCATCTATACCATACGTCTCCCATCGCATAGATGGTACCGCCATTGGGTTGTGAACCCGAGACGTTGGTTGAACGGCCAGTATCGTCAGAACGAATAATACGTTCGCTCTATAATACTGCGCATGCTTGTTCCGCACATGCTTAAAGCAAAGATGGTTCTTGTTTGTTACTTCAAGATGTATCTTGCTTTGCCATCTTCGAGTTCGACGTACGAACTCTCGATGCCAGGTGTCATTCAAGTCTTTCCTTGAATAATGACAGATGACGTGACTTATCATCTGACGACATGTACAGTCATAGTCGACCGTACTGACGACTGTCATTATAATATATGACATGACTCGACATGACATAACATGGTATGACATGTCTGACATGTATGACACGTATGCCATGTATGACACATATGTCATCGGTCATGACCCTGACAGATCTCCCCTCTTAAAAGAGTTCGTTGTGACCTCACAACGGGCATACCTTTGTATATATGTCTCTGATGTCTTTGTTGTTGTTGCTTCTTGCTGGTACCGGTCTTCTTACACCGATTTGAGGCGTCCCTCATGGTGTTTTTAGGTTATTGGGGGGAACTGAGTCCACTTTAGTCCCTCACCTTACAGTTCTTAGGGATGTAGCCCCCTTTGAAGTTCGTATCGTATTTCAGAGTGACGTTTCAAGGTTCAATGAATTGCGTTTCGTGATACAGATTGACGCTGGATTACTGATTGATCCACACGTATCGTGCGTCAGGGTGACGATTCAAAGCATCCGAAGTGTACGTTACGGATTATTTGCGCTAGCCGTCGTCGCTTTTGCGAACGATGATCCCACGAATTAACAATTTCTCATTAATCGAACGATTCTCGGCCTTATATAATGCACCCAACCCTTCCTCCCCTCCTTAAGCTACTTTGGAGGATCACAGGCGGCAACGGGCAGCCCGTGTTTGTTTCCGGAGTTATTTCACCGGGGGCTTGTTTTAATGCAAACGGAGAAGGCCCTGCTTACGAGATATCGGAGGGTCTTTATAAGTCCACTTTAAATCCTCACTCGTCTGCCAAACTCCTGATATGGTCCAGTACGCACGCTTTGACGAACATCTATCGCGATGAGTGAGAATGGATTCGCCACGTACTAATGTGAAATTTCTTTAGTTATGTTTGTCAAGCACAACTTAGGATCACAACTCCGTCTACCTCAGTCGATATCTCCGGTAGCTTCGGATGACTGGCCACAGAATCCGATGACAAACCACGGTCTTGGCAAAGGTAGCATTAGCAGTTTTTCACAGATATTGGTACCCGCATATGTGTATCTGTGTAAGGGTATGATTTATACAAGGCTCACTACACCTTAGCAAGGAAGGATCAATTCCTGCTCCTGTCATATCAATTTGATGCAGGGTAAAAATGTTAGGGATATAACCCTGCAGTTCTCGGGTTGCAGCCCATTGCACCGAAGGCGCATCGCAGTTCTTGGGATGCAGCCCTGATATATATATATATATATGTGACCGATGGACGAAAACCTCTTGGGTATATGTTTCCACGGCCTGATTATTATTTGGTCGGCAATTATTGGCAAAAGTCATTGGCTATCAGCTTTTGACTCAGAAGCCACAATATTATAGAAGCTGCGACCTATTGTGATCATATGCGGCAGTTATGCCTTCAGCATACGTAGACAATATGATTATGTGGAACTTATAATCCCACTTAAGTTGCATCATGATAAATTTATCCAGGTGTTAACAAGTGTTCAGGATTCGATAAGGGGTTGACGCCCCACAAGCCAAAGGTCACTGTCTCATAAGGCTCACCTCAAGTGTGCGGCTTTGAGGATTAGCGTCCTGGCAAGGCACAGTCATGATGCTTCCTAGTCCATAATGGAACTGGAAATGAGAATGCTCAAGACTGACCGAAGACAGGAAGGCTTTTGGTTGGCCAGAGTTACTGTCAAGATGCTTAACCTTGATGGAATGGCATTCGGATACAAACTGTGCAACCATGCATGTGACTTATGCATTGGTGTATGACTTTGATGAATTGTCTCTTGTCATGAACCTGGAAGGAATGACGGGCAAATAGCTAGAGTGGCGGATTTACTCACTCGGCTTTGCTGTTTATGGAATTCGATGCCTGATGGCACAACTGGCAATCCTTTGCTCAGATGCTTTCCTTAAGACATTGGCAACAACTTGTGTGCCAGCTTCTCTAGATTTGGGGAGAAACCATGGATCAACAATTCATGAATCAAAACACATGTATCAAGGTTGATTCAACGAATCCTTCAACTCTTGAATTTCGACAATCAGCATCTCAGGCTGTTGACGTCAAAGTGATGGTCGTAAGCTTACAATATAGCTTATTCACCTTTGAAAAACCATCGTTCTCCTATGTCAGTGCCCTTCATATAAATGATAGAGCCGGAGAAATATGCATCTATGATTTCCTCATAATGAACTTCATGTGTTAGTAAGTCAAATAAGACTTCATTTGATGTTTCAATCGGCATGATGTATCGTGTCATCAACTTTATGGCTGCTATACACAGATACTGGAACTTTTGATAAGATTTTTAATCTTCCAAGCAAAATCACAATGATGTAAATCAATTTGTGGCAGCTGTATGAAAAATGAATGAATCTATACTCTTCCTCCCCCTCGTAAAAAGAGATGTATCAAACCAATCAGATGGTGATGGAGGATGTTATTCAATCATTATGTTATGTGAAAAATGGTTTGATAGAGAATCAGATTGAGATTACTCATCGAATGCTTTAGAGGTAACAATGTCAATCTGAACATTGATTCTCTCTACGTCATATTGGCAATATGCCTGACGTTTTTGAATGTGGCAAATGCCAGATGATGTCAAATGCAGTTGTTGGGTTGCAGCCCACATAATTTGTCAGTTCAGGGTCACTATAGTGTGCCCAACTTAGACAATGATTCTGGATAATGATTGTCACGATGAACAAAGAAATCAGTGATGGTACCGAAGTTAACTTTGGTATCAAAGCTAATGGAGAGTCAATCAAGAAGTGTCCGTAATGACAACAACTTACTACGAGTTGTATTTTCGTAGTTGATGAATGGCTGACATGTCATTTCATTGTGAATAGAACATGGCATTGCCTAGTGATATGTGTATATTTTTCAGCACATGATCACTTATCTCAATGGTGCCCATTTTATTTTTGGGCAAACACTATTCAGAGACTTGTTATGATAAAGGAGTATGAATGATGAATGTGTCATTTCAATCCGATAGAATTGTGACTTGTTTTATGACTATAAAATTTCTGTCACTTTCCAGAATGAGGATGAACTGCGCTTGGAAACCGTATGCAGATTGCGGGTTTTCCAAGACTTCGTGGCCTAATGGATGAGGCAACAAATGTCAAAATATTCCAGAATGAACTTTGAAAGAGTCTTCATTCCTTAATGAAGCATGCTTGTCTTATGTGCCAAAATGATATGAAATTACAAATATGGTGTCAATCTATATGTGGATGTTTATACCATTGTATGCTATTCCACAAATAAGTAGTGATGTCAGAATAAAAACTTTGGACAATTGCAACTCAGTACAAACTTGAGTGCATTCAAGCCCACTTGCATGTTCAGAATCTGAATCTAATGTACTTTTCTAGCTAAAGCTACCATTGACTGTCCAACATCCACTGAGGACATTGTTTCCTACGTCTTTTGGCATCACGCTCAGCTTTTTTCTTATTCTGCAAGCGCCTCTTTGCTACTGCCACATCCGGAACGTTGTACCAGCCACGCAACTTGCTGGAATCTACTAGCTCATCTTCTGAGCTTTCTTCATCCAAAAGCAAAACCGGCTTCAACATGTCTTGTTCTTCCATCGAGGACGAATCACACAGGGAGGCAGCAGACCTGCAGCATGCGAAGAAAATAAACAGCAAGAAAGTCACCATGCAAAATTACCATCCACTGAAGGAGATGACTCCCATCATAGGGCGGTATTGGATGTTTTGATATGACACATGGAAAATATGAGTAATTCTTAGAGAATTTTGGGATAAACATCCTGGATTGGCTGTGCTTGATTGCTTTATGCCCAAGAATGACCGAAGAGATTGCTTGCCATCTTTCAGCCATATAGCGTGGAGGCTGCTTAACAACGGTTGGGTCATAAGCTAAATAGCTATGTCAGCTATGTCGGAGGCTGAATAGCCATGATTGCACAGACTCTGTTTTTCATGATGAATAGACCTCTGAGAAATGGTGTCTGAAAATCAATACTTTTGACAACAACTCAACCTTTTGGTATGATGAAGAGCTGGTGATCTTTGTTGCACTATCATTGTTTAATGTGCAATAATGAAATGCCTCGTGATATATTATCTCACAGAATAGGCATTGCTCAATGGCGATATGATCATATATGTAATGATCAATGAAGACAAGATGGTTGTATGGCTCATTTAGTAGGCATAATTACCTCAAAGAGATGCCAATACACGGATACATATCAAGACATAAGGGCAATAGGCTTATTGTATAGCCTTCAAGGCAGCTAGCATTTATGCTACATTGGTTAGCTCAGTGGCTTTGACCTTTCTAGGTGTTGTACTCAGGCCGTAGCCTGCATATTGCATTGAGTACTCTTGACACCTTTAATGATCCAATCAGATGATATATATGAAATATCAAGAATGGTTGCCCTTTTTCAATGATCATCGGTGGCAGAGGCTATAGTGCTTGCACCGTGTCAATATACAATTCTAGTCTGGATATATGCTAGACTGGATGTATACAATGTCTAGGTCTTCAAAATCAAGCTCATATGTATGTTATGGCTGATGACCTTAGAAATGTTTGATACATATATGTGTCAACTTCATGGAGTTCTGCATGGTTTGACTATATATAGTCAGGCTTACCAAAACAAAAACAATGATGCAACTTATATTTGTTTTATTATTTGTCTTTATTATTTATTTGGTTTTTAGTTGTATTTCTAGCTTATCATCTTCCCCCCTCAAGGAAGTGTATTGCTAGGCGGTTGTCAAGCGCCGTTCAAATACAACAGAGGTCCGACCTCTATGTGATGACGTGGAAGCTTTCTATGAAGCTGGATAGCAGTTCTCGGGTTGCAGCCCATTGCACCGAAGGTGCATTGCAGTTATTGGGATGCAGCCCGAATCCACGTCATCAGCGTGGGTCATATAGTGCCCAAGCATGTGCTGTATATATACAACACTACCCTCCAGCGGCGAAGTGGTTTGCTATTACCATCATCGTATGCTGTGGGATATCAATATATAATCAGAGAGCATGATAATATGTGTACCATGTTTGTCAATATCGGAGAGACTGTGTCTTCTTTAAAATCCTCGTGACTATATGCATAATGGTGCTATACTGATGTCAACACCTTCTCTCTGAGTGATTTATTGATTTCAGACGTGATGTCGTGGCATAAAATATGTCCACGTCATTGGCACGAGTCATGTTGTGTCCATGCATACACGATCTTAGCGCAGGTCACAATACAGTGCCCGAGCATACGCGATTTTAGCGTAGGTCACATTGTGCCTCTATTTATTACATCTGAGAATATCTGTTACTCATCTTTGTGAGTCTAGACAGCATTGTGCTGATTGCAATGCTTTCTCTGGTGACTTATATATCACAGATTATACCAAATGTGGTGATCAGTCCAGTGCAATATTTTGTCACCGGAATGTACAGGGATTGTGAATGATTGCAATCCAGCCGGAGGAATAATCTCAACAGCTTATTCTGTACTAATGAATTCATCGGAGTTATACTCATTTCGACGATTCGAAACCCATGTCATTTGTAGTAATGACAACTCACATGGATATATAGGGTTTTTATCAGAATGCTTTTATGTGATGTCAACATATTATGAACAATTCACTTGCATCTTAGGACAAAGGAGTTACGCTTGGAAGGTCTTGCATAGTGGTCACCAACAGTTATCAGCTGTTATTCGGGTGCCAAATTCTGCCTTCAGCACTGGGACTATATCAACCAGTCTTACAGCGATGCACTTGTCCTTCCCACTCTTATGCACGGCTATAGTGCCACAGTGTATCAGGTGGGATATATATATATATTCATTATATAACTATCATTATAATAGCATTCCAAACTTACTCGAGAATGTAAATGCTGAGCAAAAGTCAACTTATAGTCATTGGAATATAGTTTCCCATCCGAGTTTACACTTTATTAGTGATGGTGGATTTAACGTTGTACAGATTTCAACGTTACTTGTGGATGCAGTGATTTTATCAAAAGCAATCCATCAGAAATCACCAGATCGGAATATAAAATGGATATGTGTGTAATCCTATCCACCTTCTTCCCCCCTTGAGGAAGTGTGAACATATAGGCAGTCAGTTGCTTATATATTTCATAGCGTATAGCTTACAGCTTATAGCTTGCAGTCGTTGTAGGAGCAGCTCATACAGTTTTAGGGTTGTTGCCCAACAGTTTTAGGGTTGTTGCCCGACAGTTCTAGGGTTGTTGCCCGAAATATTATCATGTTTGTGCTGATTACAGCATGATGTATTATGCCAAACACGAAGTTTATCGAATATTTTTTAGTGGCATTTTAGGGCATGTTAGGTTACAGTGGCCCATATTCCCAATAGTGTGATTAGGGTGTTACATGGTATCAGTAACCCTAAAATAGGTAAAAATAAAGCAGTATAAATATTTTGCAAACATTTTTAAGCAAAACTGCATTTAATACCACACTGAATGTTACGTGGTTTTCAGTAGGTATGTTACACCCCTGACACAAACATTCTATATTTCGTTAGGGTGTTACAGGGTGTTACACATGCTGCATAAATCAGGGATTGTTTATTGATAGCTAAATATTCATATTAGCAAAAAAATCAATCCGAAATTTTCATTTCTAAATCATGCGTACAACATTTTGTCGCATTTCGTTACAGCCAATATGTATACCCCTACATATTCCACACCTGCTATCTAGGGTGTTACACGAGATATGACTATAGTCATTATGATTTTCTCATACTTCAATAGGTATAAAATCATATTATCAAATAAAATAGGATCCGATTTTCAATTTTCAAATCTATCGCAAACGGATTTTACCTATTTTGGCCGTTTTTCGGCTTGATATATATATATACATATCTCTGTGTGTGTGTGTGGACTGCAAAGTACAGAAGCACTGCATATTACTTCACCTTTGCACATGACAAATTTCATGGCATAAAAGTGAATTATTCTGCATATCAACATCTGAGGTTGATCATATTTATGGGTTTTACTGATTGAAACCCATGGAAGTAAATGTACTTCCTGATGATATTTAGATTTACCAACTATAAGCGGATTATCCACTTTAGTGATAATTTATCAATCTATGATATGTTTTGAGCATATGACTGTGCTCTAAGATTTATCAAAATGATATCTCTTATTTTAAACATATCAGGACATAGTTTGATTATATAATCAAAGCAGTTTGACACAACACATATATATGTGTGTGCTTGTCCTCAACAACTCCTGTCAGTTCAATATATAGTTACTGATCTGAGAGTGTACATGCAATTTGAGCTGATCAATTCTGAATCAATTGTCATAATGCAATGTACTTGTTGTTGTTGCTCCAGCGATGATATGTGAGACGAATGGACAATGCTCAGCAGTGACCAGCTGCTTATTTGAGCATTGTATAATGCCTTCGGGTCTGGAGATTTCTCCATCCAGCCCTGCAGCATGTTGGATTATTCTGTTCCCATATCTATCGCCATCACTGACACTCCACACGCACATGTGTTTGTGGAGTGTTATCCATATTATCATATACATGATAGATATTAAAGTTGGTCAATTCACTATGAGTCAGTGAATATCAATACATACAGTAATGCCAGTGTGTGTGCATGTATAGTACTTATTGATTAGTACTTTTTGCCAGTGTGTGTGTGTGTGCTCACTTTTACACACTTACAGGAAGATAAGTTCTGGATATTACAATATTCCCAGACAGTTTATCATGCAGGATGATAATCGGCATACCATGTACTGAATGAATCTAGCATGATATATATTAGGTTAGGGGTTATTGTAATTCCGAGATAATCTCATTCACAATAATGAGTTGCTGGTCTATTTCACATATAGTTCCGGTGAGCAATCCTTTCAGTGATCCACAATAGAACGATATGTGGTCCGAAGAGTATCTCGACTCCACCGGGACATAACGAGCTAATTATTGTGTTAAGACCACTGAACAGGCACCTTACACTATATGGGTTCGAATATAGTTAGCATACACAGCAGGTATGCTTTTGTGCATGTCTGATGCATTGTGATATGATGCCATATATTCCAGCTGCTAACGTGATCAAGCTGGTTTATACATAACATCTGCTAACATGATGCATGCACAACTTACAATATTGCAGTCACTCAGCATAGAATATATACATGATGTAATGCTGCATATTAATGTGTGCTGCAAGTTAGTGTATGCTGCAAGTACTGCGAGTTCAGATAAACATCCCTTGCACACTATATTGCAAATAAGCATGAAAATGCTGACAATTTGAATATTTCTGCAGTCATCAATATATGGTGTGAAATGCTGCAGTATAATAATCAGATGTCCATCATGCATCCATCCAAAATATCCCTGCGAGTTATACAGTTGTTTTGCAGAGTATTTTGACGCGAGTATGTAATGTACAGATGATCATAGCAACATTTTGACATCATCATCGTAAAATTGCAAGATGGTCGTAGCACGCTGCAAATGAATTTATGCAATCGGGCGCGCTGCTGATGAAAAGCATATATCGTCGCCATTTTTCAGCGCATGATACGAGCGCTGACGTATGCTGACTTATGCGCGGATCATAAATCCGTCGATGATTGCTATGCCGTATCTCATTCTGAACAATTTTCAAATGCGAATCATCCATGCGCGTGCATGTAATTGACGCGCATGCTGTCAACTGCGAATCAGTCTCTCGCACATCGACATATATGATAGCCGTACAATAAGCGATTTGATGCGATCACGAAAATTGTAATAGTGCGCGCTGATGATTTCCGCGCGGATAATGATTCCGATGATGATTCTGCCTCCGCGTCTCATTTGCGAATTTATGTACATCTGCGAATCATATATGCGCGTACATCTCATCGCTGCGCGCATGTATGCCGTATGCACACCTTGTCGTGCAGTATATGTGCGATCAGCTATTGTAGGCGATCCTGCGTATGCGACAATTATCTCGCGCACTGTCTTCGCTATTGCAGCGGTATATGCGATATCGAATATTCGTGCGGATACGACGCCAATTATTGCTCACGCTCCGCAACCTGCATATATAAAATGTTTGATATCTACGCTGCACTCACACTAGAGTTCTCGTTCTCGCCTGGACGAGCAGAATACCATCTGATACGGGCTGATATGCGAGCCCTCAGTATATGATATAAAATACAAGTAAACGCTGCGTTGTAGAACGGCAACACAAGCGTAAGATAATAGCGGGATGAGTGCAGTGACTTCTGTGAGAAGATACTGCTGAAGCACAACGCTTCCTCATCTATACCATACGTCTCCCATCGCATAGATGGTACCGCCATTGGGTTGTGAACCCGAGACGTTGGTTGAACGACCAGTATCGTCAGAACGAATAATACGTTCGCTCCATAATACTGCGCATGCTTGTTCCGCACATGCTTAAAGCAAAGATGGTTCTTGTTTGTTACTTCAAGATGTATCTTGCTTTGCCATCTTCGAGTTCGACGTACGAACTCTCGATGACAGGTGTCATTCAAGTCTTTCCTTTAATAATGACAGATGACGTGACTTATCATCTGACGACATGTACAGTCATAGTCGACCGTACTGACGACTGTCATAATAATATATGACATGACATGACATGGTATGACATGTCTGACAGGTGTGACACGTATGACATGTATGACACATATGTCATCGGTCATGACCCTGACACCTGCCGACCTTCAATTCCATCTTGCTTTCAAAATCGCCAACACTGCTTGATGGCTTCCATCAACACTTAATTGACTAGCCTAGCAAGCACACATCAGACGCAAGCTCCAAATTATGCTGAGAGAATGATTTGTTCGTTGAGCACTGCCGACATTTGTAATAATTATATGTATATTTGTAAGATAGCAGGTTCCTAGGTTGATAGCTTGATACGTATGCATTTCTTGTGGTGTCGTCCCTTCTAATATCGATATATCGGGATATCGATAGTTGAAAATTGGCATTTTGTTATTCATATCGGTCGATAGCATTTTTGTACTTATCGGTATCGGTCGATAACATTTTTGTAGTTATCGGTATCGGACGATAAGACTTTAGAAGTTATCGGTATCGGTCGATAGGATTTTCGAAGTTATCGGTATCGGTCGATAACTTTTTTGTACTTATCGAAACTTGTCGATACTGATTTTAAAACTCGATACCGCGCTCCTTGAATTGATGGTCCAGAAAAATCGAAATCAATCGATGAGCAGTCCGGAAAAATCAGTATCGAACGATCGATAGTCTAATAAATCGAAATCAATCAATGCGCAGTCAGGAAAAATCAGTATTGGTCGATTTGTAGTCGTGAAAAATCGGAATCAATCGATAAGGCAGTTTACAACCGATACTGAACCTTGAGCCAGAGCGCCGTCCGAGAGGGAGTCAATGCTGGAAAAATATATAATAGCGTGAGGAAGATACCTAAGACGAAGAAACTCGAATGCTCAATGTAACTCAGAAAATATATATACCTGTAGGGCAAAACTTACGGGCAACAAACCAGAGATCAAAGAGTGGAGCCGCCAACTCCGTTGGCGAGCCCTAAATGCTCCGCTCCCGCTAACGTAGATAACCGAAGTTATCTACCGTTGATGTGCCCCCTCCTACGTCGGTGACCCCTCACCGTTAGATAACTTTCAGTTTTCTCAAAAGCTCGACCATGTATGTTCCCAAATGACACATACTTAAGGTGAAGCCTCAAAATTGAAGCCTCAAAACACATACTTCATGTGAAGCCAAAATCGTAGGCTGTACATGACACAGTGTATGCTGTATCCATATTATATTAAATGAAACCCATTGTGACTAGACTTGATTTCAAAATTTTGAAAAATTTTGAGACTCAAATTATGACTGAAATTTTGCAAATTTTTTGACCAAATACCAATATTTTGAGTTTATTTTGCGGTTCTTGAAAGTTCAGGGTTTTAGGCCTTTGGCGAACATCCAGAAGATGCTTGGAGTCTCCAGCGTCCAGAGAAGCTTTCCGTCGTTTACGGCTTACCTAAATTCCAGGACGCCAGCCGCCTTCGAGCGAGGCGCCGGTCGCCACATCTTCGAGGACACTTATTATGTTGTGAAGAGATCGAACCCTCTTACCTTGTCTGAAGACCAGTAGAGATATCGTATGCCTCTTACATTGCCTATTCTACTAATTTTAGGGCGGGATAACAATACCTAATAAGAGCGATTTTTGAGTGCTCCAACCTCCTTGATAATTCGAGGTATCGGACGGAACCAATGCTATGCAATACTTGTCTATGTTAGTTTTATGTGTGAGAACCTTAATATCGGTCGCTTGCATTAGCATACCGGTCGCAATTGTTGCCGCAAGGTTATGGCGGGTTGGCCTCAAAATTACGGCGGGTTAACAATAGAGTCCGATATTGGTAGATCGGTACATGGCAAGCGGCGATACGGAGGTGCCCAGAAAGCTTATTTTTATGAAATTAGATGTATCATGACCTTAACTTTATGCACATACCACTCCCCGATCACCATAGACCATGCGCCGCATGTTACACACCACACCATGTGTGAACTGAATCGTCTCACTGTCACCAGCAAATATCATTAACATACGATAATGTTAGGGTTTGGGTTTGGGTTTATTGTGGCACATACAAGTATCACATACACATGCCTTTCAGATATGTTGGAGACCTTTTCTAGATGAACAATTTCGTGCATCATATGCAGCCGTATGTGGCTTTAATCTGGAAATAAAGGGGGGAAATGGTGTTGGTACACATATTTCACATAGTGTGAATATCGTCACCGTGCCGTCATAGTTGAAGACAACTTTGAACCAATTGTCAACAGGTTGTGCTAGGTCATATCCTTGTATCACCGCTTGGAGGGGATGAAGGAGAGGGTCCCCTGGAAAGTCCTCGACGGTTTCGAGGGCCCAATCTCGACCGCAAGCCCCAACAGGAACTCGCAACTCATGACCAACCAATTTCTCAAGGTTTCTCAATGGAAACGACGATGGAGGCATCCTTTATTTGACTGCGCACCTCGGTTTATGTTAGTGGCCCCACTTTTTTTTGGTCCTTTGGGGAGTATATTAACCACTTTTCATACGGGTTACACGCTCTGGGTCGATTAAGCACGCGATATCGAAGGAATGCGATGGGCGGGTTATCCCGCCGTCGTACCAAGTCGCTACGGCGGGTTAACCCGCCTTTCGCAGAATAGGCGACATGGGTCCGCCTGATGCCTTGAATTTGGAGCCTGGACAACAGCGGCTTGAATTGCAATTGGGCACAGTAATATCATAAGTTTGAAGATTGTTATCCATCAGATTGTGTGAACTTTAGCATGTTAATGTACATAATTATATCTCTTTGTAGGATTGAACTAGGTTCCCTGCATTGTGTAAGTAGTCTTAGAAGCTCTTAGAGAGCACCCCCGAACAACTGGTATCAGCGTGGTTGCGTTAGACGCGCCCTGTTTGTGCCGACTGCAACTTCGGGTGTACAATTATCGGCACACGACTTCTCCGCGAGGCCTTTCCGCGAGTTCCTACAAGAATTCTGAAGACAACGACGTAAAACGCGCTTAATTGCGTCTGCCTTTCGTCAGGGCTGCGAATTTCGACGGAAAATATATCATATGCTGTTCCTGAATGCATATACCACACGTACAAGTGTGATGTAATTTGTCCTTGCAGGTGCCTTTCCGCGAGATTTGCCTTTTGTTCGACAGAAATCGGCGTCAATCGGCAGAATTTTATCGCCCGTACTGTGTGAGTTCACTGCCGTTAACGTGCGTTCACTCACAACGCAGTCATGGACTTTCAGCATGGAATTCCGCCGCACACGGCTGTAGCGGCTTCCACGGGGCAATCGCAGTTTCTTTCGGCGGCGAATTACTCCGAATCACTCGACCCCAGAATTGTTTCACACGCCTTTCCGCAATCGGCTGCGCACACGCAACCTGGGCTCTCGTACGTTGGCTCAACGCAGCAGCTTGATGTAAATTCTGCGTACGGATTTTTGCAAGAACTGCCGCAGCGTAATTTTATGACGGCGCCGCCGCAATTTCCGCGGAATTCGTACGATTTTTCTGGCCCCCACAGTGGGTACGACGAGCGCAGCTCCAACGGCAGCCCAATTATGACAACGCCAGTCGGTCAATTTTGGCAGCCGCAGCCCCGTGAGGATTTAGCTCACCAGCGGAATTTTCAACAGCAAACGTTTCTGCAACAACAGCAGTACGGTCAGCAGCACCAACTGCCGCCACGTGCCTTGTGGCCACAAAACACTCCGTTGCCAGCAGCTGCGTACGGCGTACCAATGGGGTACCCTTCTCCGGGTAGCACACTTCTCGCGAAGCCGCCTGAGCGTGCCACCTAGTCCGAGCCGCGGACCCAAAAATAATTTTCAAAAATGCGATTTTGTTACTAACTGTGCTCGCAGGATGCAATAACGACACCACAGAGAACACACTAACGGCACCATGGCGGACGACACAACGGACACATACAGATTCGGCCCGCCCACACCCCACATGTCACATTGCCGCCTCGCACCCTACGCAGGCTAACGGTTTTTTGTACCTGCAGGGCGAAGATACGCTCCAAAACACGTTCGTACCACACTCGAAAACAACCCTCCAGCACACCAAACTCGTTCTCGCAAGAAATATGGCCAAAACCGCTAACAAACCCAGACTGACGTGCGCAGGCTCGTCAAAATCGACCCAAAACACCACCGTGGGCGGGCAGCATCACCAACCGCAAGGAGAAGCAACAGCTGGCCTACCTGAAATCGAAAACATGCCAGAGTACGACCAGAGCCCTGACGGCTCGGACTTGGACTCTGAGCCGAACCACTCTCCAAAAATAACATCTGTTGAACTCGGAATGTCGGACTCCGACTCCGAGCTAGAGTACGCCACTCCGGAAGCTGATCGGGCAACCGGTATGGCAGGCATACAACACGAAAAGGACGTTCCATCGGAACGTACTGACAAAACACACGCAGAAGACAAACCACCCAAACAACAGAAGACCAAGAGGGTACACTTCGCGGGAAGTGCGATCCCGCAAAAACATAAAACAAACAAAAAACAAGAAGACGGGCTACCCGGCACTGCCGGCCCCCGCGCCAGAAACCCCGAGGGGACTGAATCTGGTAACAAAACACAAGTCCAGCCAGAGGAGCTGCGAAGGGCGCTGGACCGGCCCATCGACTACAGAAAAGTCGACGGAGCCCCAGCTGACAACATCCCGAGCCTCCTTGAGTACACCACATCAAAGAGCACAGAGACCACGCTGGAAAAGGTGTCTCGAATCTACCAGCGCCGTCCTAAGGCCACGGAAAACCCGGAAGCCAAAATCTACCACATCGCCACCAAGTGGCACACCGACCGCAGGGAGGTCCTGGTGGCGGAGGACCCTCCCGCACATGCCTTCAAACTAGGAGTGCCCGTGGTACGTGGGGAGAGACTCTCTCTCACCCACGTACGATCAGTCACGGGCAGCAGCCTTGACCCAAGCGACACAGGGCCCACAGGCTTCCCGTACACAGGCACCCCACAATTAAAAATAGTGGACTTGGACGAGAGCATCAAGGAAGTGCTCAAGTACCTCCGGTACCTGAACGCCCTTCTTTTTGAGGTGTCCGACTCACCAGAGGCCGTTGTGTACGACCTCCGACACACCCACATCTGGCTCAACAGTGCGGGCAGGGTCAGGCAAATAGACCTTGCCTTCCAAAACAGACCTCTGGCAGCCTTTGTGCTGTTTAACCCAGTCTTTCGGCTCCCACTACACGTGGTGCCGCAGGCGCATCAAACCTGCACAAGGGAGCAGCCAGTGCTCCCTTGCATCTACGTATGGTCCCCCTGGGAGCCAGTGGAAGGGCCGACAGCAGGACGCAGTGTCCTGGTCTACGGGCCACTGCTCAAGGGGAAAACCATCGAGCAGGTCTCAAACATCCTGGCGACCTCCGTCATCGAGAGACGGGAGTCAAGGCACGAGCTCGGGCACCTGGTTGACAGGATCCGTAAAGGTACGGTGAGAGAATCTCCGGAAGACGCAGCCCTCAGGGAGGTGATACTACTGGAGGCAGTCTCACCGGCTGCAGCGGAGCTCATCGTGCAACACCCGTACCCCTGGGGTGTGGCCACGACCACTTGCTGGCTACCCAGCAAGGAGGTCAGCGACGAGGTCGCAGCCCGGGAAGTGGCCATCGCGGACAGGAAGCAGATACTGCACGACCATCACCGAAGCCACATCGTGCAGGCCGTCGTAGAGCACATCGAGAAACTTACAGCCAACACCACTGCCCTCAAGGGCACCGAAAACATCTTTGACTTCCACGTACCGTCCCGGCAGTGGGCACCTTCGACGCCCGGGGACCCATCGTCTCTGCTACAGTGGAAGCGCAACGGTGGTGGGTATACGATCAACTACTACGCCATACTGGCGGAGGAGGCGTACGAAGCGATCGCCAAGGCGGGTAAACAGACGGTGCGAGTACTGCCAGGGGTAGACGACGCTGGCCGACACATCTCCACCTCGATCACGGTTGAGGTGGGGAGGTGGAGCGCCCAAGGGGCGGGCACCAAACAACGTCAAGCCCCACGAGCAGCACGCGGCAGGGAGGCGCGTGGGGGAAGAATCGACCAGATAGCCGAGGTGGTGGCCTCCCAGTTCATCAATAAAGTGGGATCAAAAGCCGACGAGGTCTTCCAGCAGGCCGTAGCCACCAGCAAGCAGCCCACCCCCGAGACCAAGAAGCTGCTCAAAAACATCAACAAGCAGCTGGAAAGGTTCAACGAGTCCAAGCCCGTCACACTGGACGAACTCCGAGACCTGCACAGAGAACAGGAGCGCAACGCTGGGGTGCGCCATACAGAAATCACTCAAGAGGTAAGAGGCTTCCATAAAACATACCAGGAAACCGGTGGTGCCATGGTGAACACCCTCAGGGCACTCACCGATCGCCTGACAGGAGAAGGAAAACAACAGGCACCTGATCATCCGCTTCACTTCACGAAAAAATCACCACAGACTGCAGAGGAGGACGATCAGTACCGGGGCATCCCCTACACTGGCAAGAAACCCGACCCCAAGAGGAGCCAGCCCCCGCCAAAGAGACCAGCAACCAACACGGGGGGCCGGGCGATCGACGCCGAGCCACCGGCGAAGCGGAGGGCACAAGGGGGTGCACAGGCGACAGCACAGGAGGGGGCACAACCTGAGAGCCCCCGATCAGCCCCGCCACTCACTAGAAAGGTGAGTAATCATACAACCCCCTGCCCTGCAGACCAACTCACATCACAACCCACCACACCCTGCCAGTGGAATCACACCCCCACTGCACTAACAAATAACATCTGTGCTGCAGAGGACCAAGGAAGCAGCAGGCCTGCAAGACAGGGTGGCATAACAGAGCCAGCTGCAGGGCCTCATAGCAAGAGAAGGGATATTGAAAGCAGACCTAGTAAAGTTAGCCTGAACTTACAACTCAAAGTAATATTTATGTTGTCTCTGCCTGCCATTGCAACTGCCACTGACAGATGCTGTGAATACATGCACCCAGCAAGCACTTCCCACACTGACCACGCCGGGGGACCGAGCATTAACCACACACCGTTCGAAAGGAAAATGTCAATTCACCATAATAACTTACTACAAACTAACCGAAAACTAATAGCAACACCCCGGCAGACAAAGAGTCCCCATGCCCATGAATGTGCTACTATGCCTACCTCCGAGCACAGGCGAAATGGCCACACCATATTCAGCGAGAATGGCCACACCATATACAGTTATAACTTCCCCAATGATAACCACGAAGATACAAAAATTAACATGAGCTTAAACCACTTTTCACACCACATAACTGGCAACCCCAGCAATAGTGGTATGAACCCTACAGTAACCCTAAGAGGGACGGCCACAAATGGCCACACAACACCCAATGGGTGGGAAGGGTTGACGAAAAACTTTGTAGGATGGCTCAGCAAAGCAAGGGAAAGCGATGTGCGAAATGCCAGGACCGACCGCCAACCTTCGACCACAAGCGAATTCCTAAAACTGCTCTACGTAAAAATGATAAATTTCGCAGAACATTCCGAAACCCCCCGAAATTTTGGCACACCAAAGGGACGACATATACCAGGGGGGGCCCACCAAGAAATAGATGTCAAGGGCGTTACAACAGGGGCTTTAGGGCAGTGTAACGCTGTAACGGTTAACTCGACGGCAACACAAGCGCAGTGGGCGCAACAAAAACGGGTGAAGGGGGGTAGAAACAAGCACCCCGACCAGAAACTATGCCAAACAAGCAGGGACAAGCTACATAAGCCCCCGCCCTGCAAACCAAAGGGCCCCCACCACAATATAAGCACCAACCCTACTGAAACCCTACCAAATAATGGTACAACCGACTCCACACAGGCCAGCAGAATGATAGGAACGCCGAAAAACTTTGGGAATATGCTAAGAAGAGTGGGAGGCAGCCACACACAAAAAATGAGAGCAAACTGCCGACATTCGACCACAAGCGAATTCCCGAAATTGCTCTACGTAAAAACAACCTTTTTTGGAAAACACGCCCAAACGCCCAAAAATTTTTACACAACCACGAAAATACACACAAAAAACGGGGCCCACCCTGGGAAAAGTGCTAGGGGTGTTACAGAAAGGGATTTAGGGCAATGTAACGCTGTAACCATAAACTCACGAATGCGAGCAGCACCACACAACCGGAGAGCAACACGACATGGAGCAGAACCACACTACCCAAGGGGGGCACGACACGAAGCTACCAGGCCACTATGGAACGCTGCATTTGCCATAACCCCGATACTCGCTATACTGATGATTACACTAACAACAAGTAGGAAAATTGGTCGCACGTGGGGAACACACAACACGAACAGCAACGACATAACGCGCAGCCGCAGAACACGAAGAAAACGGGCCACAGCGAGGAATGCAGCGGCACGGTGGACACGACCACCCCATGGCTACAAATTACTCAAGATAATTTACCGTAACGGTAAACCCTTCCTAGTTAGAACAAGGAGACCGGAACACGCAGTAACCGCGATAAAAGAAGGCACCCCAACAAGAGGCAGACCACTAATGCGGGAGATTGAGCAAAGGATGAGGCGGCACGCCCGATGCTGGAAAACAAACATGACGGGTGGGGGGAGTCAGAACCACACGGAATTATACCCGTACAACACCACTACGAAGGGACTGTTCGAAAAGAAAGGCCGACTGAACATGTTCCAAATGCAACATGCCCACTCACTGTATGAAGATGACCCACTGCCCCCCCTGGTGATAGCCACAATGAGAGAAACACTGAAACCGGGTAACAACAGAGAACCGCACACAACGAAGGCACTGCAGCTACTCGGGAACTCCCGGGGCTTCTGCATACCGGTTTGCGATGGCAAACACTGGAGGGCAGTGCTGGCCGGACCAGACAAAGGAAATGACAAACTGAAGTTCTGGATATATGACTCCTCGAATGGGAGAACCAATGCAACGTCACGCAACACCAAAAGGCTAACAGCGGAAATAACCAACTGGACGGAGCACTTGGCCGAGACACTCAACCAACAAGTAACAGTGGAATTGATGAATGTGGGCAACCAAAGCGCGCAGGACCAATACAGCTGCGGGGTATGGGTACTGATGGCCGCAGAAGCTTGGATGCACTACCAAAAAACATGCCCAGGGGGGCATTGGCCCACCCACTTCAACGAGGCAGTCAGCAAATGGGGGGCCACCGACAGAACGGCGATAACCGCCTATAGAAAGTCCATACAGCTGCCAGTAAAAGAGATGATAACCACTGCCGAGGGGCAAAGCCGGACGCGGGTGGAAAGCCAGCAAGCGGCAGAGACCCAGAGGCCTGCGGATGGCCTGAACACAAACCTAGAGGCCGGAAAACAGGCACCACAAACCCAGGAAAGGGGACGCAAAACTACTACGAAGCAACCAGGCCTATGGGAATGGCTACATAGATTAGCCCCCACAACACCCCCAGGTAATGACGGGCAGACACCTGAGGAGCAGCAAGCACAGGAAACCCACCTAAACGAAGAATGGGAGCAAACACAGGACGAACCAACAGCACGATGGGAAAGATTCGTGGACACACGTCTGGAAACACCAGAGGCGTGCCAGGACTCCCGAGAATACCAAACCCCTCTCACAGAGCCAACAAAGACTGACATAGGAAAGGACCGTCTACACATGCTCACATGGAATGTGGCGGGACAAAGTGATGCCTGCCTTGACCTTGCCGAGGTCATTAACACAAGAAGCCAAAACCAACAGGGTCTACAAGTAATTGTACTCACGGAAGTAAAACACGCACATGACAGTGTAATGAGAAGATTCAGAGACATGCAATACACTGCAATAGGCACCAAAACTGAGGTGCAGAAAGCAGAAGGCACGGCTGAACAGGCAATGAAAGGAGGAGTGGCAATACTCCTCGGCAACCCCTACAGCCACGCACACAACCACCATGTAGTCCCTGCGAGACACCTCGAGGGATACCTCCTACATGTGGTGCTGCACCTACCGGGAAAGGTGATGTACCATGTGCTAGGCATTTACAACCCACCAGGGGCAGAGGAGTGCAAAACCAGGGACAAAATACTCAAGTACACAACCAACCTGCTCAGGAAAACTGCGGGAAAGGAGAACGAACATGTGGTCATAGGAGGAGACCTCAATGCGAGCAACACCAGCACAGGTAGAGGAATGACGAAAACTGACAAGCAATGGGCGAAACTTGCGGAGGAGCTAGACCTCCACAATGTAGGCCCGCCAGTCGATACCACACTTAACTGGGCGAAACACAGGAACATTGACAGATGGCTTGCACCGAGGAACAAGCAGGCGCAATACGAGATGGGGGACACCACACACCTCACCCGGCACCATACGAGTGACCACGAGATGGTGAGCCTAGCAACCCTCCAGTTGGACAGCATAGGCACCCACGAACCATATGTGGACCGCGACCCCCAACCAGGGCATGTAAAGCTGAACACGCCCCTGAACAAAACACACAGGGAAACACTCCAAGGCGTCCTCCTCAGGACACACGATTATGCCAGAACCGCTGAACTGAAACGCATAACAGAGATGGCCACACAGTGCAGGGAAGAGGACAACAGGCAAGTGGCATACGCCACCATAGACAGAGCAGGGGAAACAGTACTAAACATACTCACCGAGGCGAATAAATATGCGCTACAGGACGACGAACTGCCAACTACTACAGTTGGAGGCACCTCCAACCGAGTGGGAAAAGACCTGCTGATGAGCAAAAAGGACAGAAAGGAAAGGGACGCCGCAATACTCAAGATGCGGGAGCACAAGCAAACCAAACGACACCTACGAAACCCGCACACGGAACACTCAACCCTCAGAAGCCTGAAAGAGGGAGAAATGAAAGGCCCAACGGACAGGGACAATGCAGATGCAAAAGAGTGGGTGTCGTGGCTTACTGAGGAGGCCAAAAAAGAAAGGTCGGCAGCGCACAAGGTAGTAAAGCAGCACTGGCAACAAGCCAAGCAAAGACACAACAACAAAACAGTAAAGGAATACTGGAACAACCAAAAAAGATACCACAAAAGGATATATACCAAGGCACAAGAAACAGGCCATGCCCCCACGGCGAACATACAGGCTCTACAGGACAGAGAGGGCAACCTGGCTGTAGGCCACGGGAACATCGCTAACGCACTAGCAGACCACATGGCCCACTCGGCACCATACAGGATGGAGCACCGAAGTCCACCCGACTCGACACCTCCACCATGGGAAGACCCAGCTCACAGGGAGCACCTCGTAAAGATGCCAAGACCAGACCCCAGTGGGCTGGACCTCACGATAAGTAGACAGGGCTACACCAAAGCGGTACACACCCTAAACAACAACAAGGCACCAGGCCCCACCAGGACCCCGAACGAAATTCTTAAGTACATGCCAGAGGACTTCCATGATGCACTACACGCACTCATGCTGGAAATGTGGAACAGCAAGCATGTCCCTCTCACCTGGAAAAAAGGGACATTCTGCTTCCACCACAAGAAAGGGGATGTCACCTTACAGCAAAATTACCGACCCATAGCCCTGCTTGAAGGGGTATTCAAACTATACACCTCGCAGATAGCAAACATGCTCTCCACGTTCTGCGAAACGCAGGGAATACTAGCCCAGGCGCAGGAAGGCTCAAGGGAAAAAAGGAACACACTTCGACAACTCACCAGGGTAACCAATGCGATTGAGGATGCAAATGTCTCAGGAAGAGAACTGCATGGCCTGTATGTAGACTTCGAAAACGCGTACGGCTCAGTGGACCACAACAAATTACTCCATACGATGCAATACCTTGGAATACCCGACGAACTCACACAGGTGGTGCGGGATGTCCTGGGTACACATAGCCACGACACAATGTCCATGAACACCCGAGTAGGAGGGGAAACCTCACACAAAACTGTACAGGTGCAAAGAGGACTCCTCCAGGGAGACAGCATGAGCCCCCTCCTTTTCATAATATACCAGGAACCGTTGCTAAGATGGCTAGAGGTGGGAGAGCACGGGTACCAACACAAGTATGCAGCAGAACAAGAAAGGCTGGGCCCCCTCAGGACGACTGCAGGGGCGTTCGTCGACGACCTACTCATACTGTGCCCTACGATTCACCACATGAGAGCTCAGCTACACAAACTGCAGGCATTCTCACAGTGGAGCGAACTCCGAATAAACCTCACCAAGTCAGCCATAACCGGCATAAAAAATGGGGTCTCCATACCTGAACAACTCCATAAAGACCTCAAAATGCTGGGACTGGACGGCAAGCTAAGCCACTTCAAAGTACTCAAGCCAGACGACACGTACAAATACCTGGGAGTGCTACTTGCATTCACAGGCAGGTGGGACAAGGAAAAAGAGGCCGCTAAGGAAGAGATGAACCACAGAATACAAGCTCTACTGCGCTCCCCTCTGACACCTGACCAAAAGGAATACTCCCTTCACTCCGCAATACTGGGGAAATTCAGATATGGATTGCACCTAGGGCTGTACACAGCGGGCGAAATAGACGAATTCAACAAAATAATAGGGGGGGCCACAAAAAATATACAAGGCCTGCCCCGCAACGGAACGCCAAACATTTTCACCACACAGGAAAAGGAAAAGTACGGCTTGGGAATGGTGCCACTCCAGGCAGTCTACGCCCAGTCGATTTGGAGCGGACTACTGGAGGCCATGCACAGCGAAGAAGACAAGGGGACGGTACGGGGCCCGGCTTGGAGGCAAATAAACCTAAAGTCGAGACTCAGAATGTCCCATGTCAGCAGGTCCACTAGAGGACTGGTAGAATACCACAGCACCACACGCAGGAACTGTACAGACCTCGACAAACTCTGGGGGGGGCACCAGACAAAACACAACACACTGAGAAAACTCAATGCCCTACTCAGATACAACATTACGCCCCAGGGGACTGAAGGAATGCTCAGACAACTCCAGACCCCAATACCAAAGATAATGGAACAGCTAAAAGGGGCGACCAGAAGGAAGTCCGATAAAGAAATGGAGGGAACAACAAGAAAAACGAAAGCAGGCAAAATAATTGATGGGGATATACCGATGCCACCAGACTGGCAGGCGAGGTGCACAGACCAAACTGCCAGGCTCACAGTACCCAAGGACACGCCAACGGCGATAAACTTCACAACGTGCCTCAAACTTTTTGCACATTTCCCGGACCTCGCACTCCTCACTACCCGAGATGGCCAACATGCGATTAGCCAGGTGAACGTCAGGGAACAATGCACAGATGCAACCCTCAACACAGACCGCAGTGCCATAGCAAAAGGCCTGGCACACTTATACCCATACCTATGCGAAGCCCAACCGAGGGATATAGCGAAGCCGGGGGACTTTTACGACAATCTCACAAACAGACAGCTGAAGCAACAATACAGGAGCATGCCCAGGGAAGGGCCGCTGGACTCCCACGCAGTGCGAACTAACCTCCCACTCCTCAACTCGGAACAGCTGAGGGCAAAAATGACCGAATGGGAAGCAAGGCAGGTCCCCAGGGAAGAGATTCACAGGCAACTCTCCCTGCACCCGCTCACAAGGATTAACGAAACGGAGAAAACCGGCCCAGCACAGGAGGGGGAAGAGGAAGAACTTCAGCCCCTCTACACACGCTCACAAACTAAATGGATAGATGAAATAGACCCCATGGCCGAAAAACTTGAGACAGGCCTCGAGAAAGGCCGGATGATAGACAAGCCGAAAGAGATTGTGGCAATAAGGACCCTGCTCGTTGACCCAACAGACCCACTCTCCCTGATGACACAGTACAGAACTCAGTGGAGACACTCAGAGGGGGATGACTCCTACTCGTGGAGTACAAGAGAAACCATAACGGACTACCTGAAACTAGCCAAACGAAGGGGCCAAAGCGCGACCACCTTCCTAACCCTGAAAAGAAGACTGCGAGCAAGGGGCTCCCAGGTGACCCACCCCACAGGCCTCAGAGAAATACTGTCCGGAAGGCCGCACCTGGGACAGGCCTGGCCCACACTACATGCAGAGAACCTAATACTGGACCCGACAGAAACCAACCCAGAACAAGACATTGTGGACAACAGCGGGCACCACTGCCAGATACGGCTGGAGGGGGAACTCGCCCACAGCTACCACAGGAATGGGAAATACATAGGCACCCTCACGAAAGAAAAGCTTCTCAGACTACACGAAAGGTACACCCAGGCAGTGGGTACCACGGACCACCAAACCCCACACCAGCGCACACTACGCACTGAAATGTGGGAGGACCATAAAATACATGTCTCCACGTTTGAAGAGGAAATAGGGCACCTCCTCATAAGATACTCAAGCAAAGAGGAAAAGGAGGAACGAAAAAAGAACCTGCAAAACCATTGGACATTCCCTGCCCAGATGCAAAGGGCACTACAACAAGCATTCGGAATTACCACCGAACTATTCGCCTCGCCCCTCAATGTCCACCACAACACCACAACGTACTACGCCAAGTATGACAGAGACAAGGTGTTCGGGGCCAGAGGCTCGGCCTGGACTACCAACTGGATGAAACTGGGAGCCTACCAGTTCAACCCAGAATACACGCCACAGGACCTCAAAAAGGCACTGGACTTTGCCATAGCGGCCACCACCACACAAGAACCGGTGTTCGGGGTCGGGGTGTACCCGACATATGAGAAAACCCCGTACAGAAAGCTGTACAATGCACATGCAGGGCACCTAATACACGAACTATTGGAAATACCACAAGGCAAGTTCACATTTCTACCCCCTGACCACTGGATGGGTGCCACCCACCAACAAGCGAAACAATGCAACTGGAACCTCAGGGTGCTGATAGTGGCCAACAAACAGGGATGGCAAGCACACTGCGGGGACCCAGACGCTGCTGCAGACTGTATAAGGAGGGCACTCACAACCTGCCCGCAAAGCAAGGTCCGCACCACCTCAGCTGTCAAGCAGCCGATGAGGGAGGCAAACCTACACGATGTGAATGAACCAAACCGGGAAGGACGCACCCCCAACGTGGACTGTATGGTGGACACAAGACCATGGCAGCGATACGAACTCCCGGAAGTCAAGACAAAGGACATGACGGACGCGATGGGGAAAATGTGCAGCACAGGGCCACACTTGCGGAACGACCTATGCCCCCAGTGCTGCAACGTACAAGCAGAAGTGGAAACTTGGTGGGAGGACAGCCACCTCCACGTGGAAGAAGGACCAGCCAAATGGGAACTCCTCCCCGGAAGCAGGGGAGGTAAATGGAACATACACCCCCCCACAGTACAACAGGTGGTGGAAGCGAACACTTTACACACCAGGCTTACAAGACAAAATGACGCCCAAATGATATGGGACAAAGTAGCGAGGTCAAAAGTTGTCAGATACCCCACCGACTTCTGGCCCGAACACGAACCGGGAGCCCAAGGAAGGAGATGGGAATTGACAAGAGACCAAACAGAGGACCCCAGGAACCGAGCCCCGAGAGACGCACCAACCCAATTGACGTACCCCTCCCCTCAAAGGGCACACAAAGCAACCTCGTACCTTTACACGGACGGGAGCAAAAGAGAGATAGAAACAGAAGAAGGAGGCAAAGAATGGGCCTCAGGAGCCGCTGTATGGGACCCCAGGTCTGGGGAAGGGGAAGCCCACATGATTCGATGGGAAGGCGAAGACCAAGAGGTGAACAGAGCCGAACTTCTCGCCATACAAAAAGCAGTGACTCTCCCGCCACCACCGAGTGGCAACGCACTCACCATTTGCACGGACAGTGCCAACTCCATTAGACAACTGGAGAGCATGAGAACGAAACCCCACAACATGGAGCACCACCAGCAAAGGGACCTCCTGTATGCCATACTGGTCAACATTGAGGCATTAGTAGCGGCAGGGCACACTGTCTCGCTGCTAAAAGTCAAGGCACACACGGGAATTGTGGGGAATGAAAAAGCCGACGAGGCAGCCAAACAAGCCTGTACTACGGGAACCCTCACGGAAGCGTGGGATAATAACGAGACAATAAACGTCAAACCCATGATACCAGACGAGGACTCGGGCAGCAGAGAGCTAAAAGGAAAACTCGCGGTACAAAAACACGTAACCACACTACTCCGTAAAAGGCAAGCCCGAGGGAGTAGCAGACTCTCAGCAAAAATGACCGACCTCCAGGGAGAACCCTCAACCTGGACCCACCAACCGAAAACTGAGCGCAGCTTCAGATGGGAAGCGCACCATGACCAAGCGCAACAAACTGAAGAGGAACAAACGACAATACGGGACCTAGTGCCCAACCAGCAGCAGCAGGCCAACCAGACCCGAGACGAAGAAGACAGGCAGATAAAAGCCATGATGGAACAAACGGAGGAAGAGGAGATGCTCCTCATGCGAGAGGTGCAGGAGCACCAAGAGCACCAAGAAACAGAGGGCCGCAGGGACCCCACCCGAGGAAACGAACCCGAACCCACAGAGGTACCACCCTCAGAAGAGGAGGAGATATTTAAAGAACTCAACGAGCTCGCGGAGGGACTAGAAGTGACCCAAGAGGAGCACAATGACGAGGGAATTTTCGACATACTAAATGAACTCATTGAGCAGCGGGAAAAGCCACAAGAGAAGACGAATGAAAGACAAGCTCACCATGACCGTGTCACAGAGGAGTCCAGAGTCCATACAATGATGGAGGACCCGATGCCCAGAACAAGATGGAAACAGCGAAAACACGATATAACACACAGCAGAACAGAAAAAAGGAATGCCCCCTCGGTACAAGAGGGCGGGACCACCGACAGCTGGCTAAACGAAACAATGAAGCACCTCAAAGGAGACACGCCGCTACACAAAGTGGCGAACGGCTTCTGGAAACGAGCCACATTCGCGGCACGAAAAACAATACTCAAATGCAGACTGAGAATACTGCCAGCACAAGACTATGAGACAGCGAAAAACTCAGCCGAAGGGGGTGGGAAGTGCACCCTGGAGGGATGTGGACACAAAGGGGTGGACTACGCAAAGGGCTTCCTCATGAGGGTAGGGCACGCCCTAGGCGGATGCAACAACCCACAAATGCGAGGGATGTTCTCGGACAGGGCAGATGCCCACGCAGATGAGCTAAAACACATACTTGACCACCATAGGAAGGGGGGATGCAAAGTACTCGCCTACACCGGAAAGAAGAGGGACCCAGGGGTTAAGCCAAGGGTACTCCCAAATTACATACTCACCAGAGGACAATGCAGACACGACGGGAAGGACAACCCAGGCAGAAACGATGGGCCCGACACAATACCAAGTTTCGTAGACATAGTCATGATAGAGGGCCTAGAGGACCAGGAGGAGGGATGGGAATGCACGCAACAGGAAGCACCAGCAAGGGTAAAAAACCTACACCTCATTGAGGTGGCCCACACCGATGACGAAAAGTGGGGACCCAAACTCCTGGAAAAATACATGAAATACGGACCGCTGCTACAACTACTACGCAGACACGGATTTCGTGCCAAACTTCATGTGTTTGCAGTGGGCAGAACAGGCACGGTGTACAAACACAACCAAGACATACTCGAGCAACTTGGACTCAACAGAAAAGAGGCCACACAAGCGCTACAGAGAATACATGACCTAACGGTAAACTATGCACACAGCACCTACCAGCTATACAGAAGACTCAGACAGGAAAAGCAAGAGAAGGAGAAAGATGAGAACCACCCAGTATAAATTGTCCCATTAAGGCCGCCACCAGTGGCGGTCCGGCCCAGAGTAGGGCCGGGGAAATTAATTTACTCATACGCCCGACGGGCGTGGTTTTTTCTTTTTTCTTTTTCTTTCTCCGGGTATGCTGTCTCCCCCGGTGCCGAATTTGCCAGTGCCCGAGCTTTCACCGTACCCAACGGCGTCAGTAGCACCGAATTGGGCCCTGTCCTGTCCTGTTCCAGTGACAGAAGCAGCTATGCAGCAACCACCTGCTGTGACACCTTTAGTGCACGTTCCCAGCGCAGGAATTACCCCCTCGGCAAGGGGGGGGGGAGTTGTGCAAGTACCAGTGAGCCCAGTACCACTGAGTACATTGCCCAGTGAGCCAGTAGGGGTTATTCCGGCACTGGTGACCCCTGTTCATACCCCTGTTTTCACTCCGATTGCCACTAAGCTGCAGGACTTAGAACGGATGAACATGGCAGCACTGGCAGCACAATCAGTTTCTGCGACCTCTTACCCGAAAGTGGGGAATCGGGCCTCCACATCGACCCTTTCCGCCGGAGGCTCTGGCGAAATTCCAACGTCATCGGTGTCTGGAGGTGCCACTGTTGTCACTTGCCCAATGGTGGGGGATAGGGTCCCCACGTCGACCCTTCCCGCCGGAGGCTCTGGCCAAATTTCAACGTCATCGGTGTCTGGAAGTGCCACTGTTGTTACTTGCCCAATGGTGGGGGATAGGGTCCCCACGTCGACCCTTTCCGCCGGAGGCTCTGGCCAAATTTCAACGTCATCGGTGTCTGGAGATACGGCTATTACAACGTCATCGGTGTCTGGAGATACGGCTGTTATAACGTCATCGGTGTCTGGAGATACGGCTGTCGCAACGTCATCGGTGTCTGGAGATATGGTCGTTACAACGTCATCGGTGTCTGAAGGTGCGGCTGTTACAACGCCATCGGTGTCTGGAGTTACGGCTGTTACCGACACACGAACTGGCTCGACGACGACGCTGGAAGGACTGGCTGTAACCAGCGAGGGGCGCGCTGAACGAACCAGGAAGCTACCAGAACGTACTGAGCTTCTGATCCAGCGCAGCAGAGCCGCTGTCAGTCAGACTGCGACTGGTCAAGCGTCCTCTAGCTCGACTGTCTCGGCATCCTCACCTTCAATGCCGGGACAGTCAGCAAACGCTGCTTTAGCGGCCAAGGCAGGTGTGGCCCCAGTCGCCCAAGCAGGCGCAGTTCCAGCGATTCGCGATCAGAATCCCTCACCTGTCCTGAGCGCCGGAGGCTCTGGCGAGAACCTGACTCAGCCAGCGACAGCCTTGCAACACGCGGACTTTGTATTGCCTGATTCCAGTGTCTCTGCAGAGGACTTTCCAGCACTACCCCTTCCAGCGACACCGCGCCCAGCGATGGAAGCCAGAGGGGAATTGGCCAGCCGGGAATTGGTGGCTGCCCTGGAGAGAGTCGGACCGCAGCTGAAGGAAGGAGCGCGGCCTGTCAGAGCTTTGAGAGAATCAGCCCGTCTCCAGGCATCAGAGCTTCCAGCTCAGCCAGCTCGGCAGGCTCGGCCAGCTGGACAACCCTCAGTTCCTCAGGGGGACAGGCAGAGATCGCCAGACCGAAGGAAGGATTTCCGGTCGCCAGAGCAAATAGCTCTGGACCGTGCGTACAGCAAGTGCGGGAAGGACCAGAAGGTCCGGGTGGTCAGATGGATAGAGGGAGCCGGCACTGCGTGGAGCGACCACAGTGGGGACAGCGCGGAATCGCAGGCTTCAGCCCCCGTGAGGTTGCAGATAGTTGCACTGTCAGCTGAGGAAAAGAAGACTCTCACACAATGGTTCTACAATGAACCACGCACCCGGAGCGGGAAGATCATTTGGCATCCGGCCTCCCCGCAGGAGTTGGCTGTGCTACAGGCCGGAGTGACAGAGAGGGAATACAGGCGTGCCCTTAAACACGGGACTCTGCTACACCAGGAAGGGCTACCAAAGAAACTCTTTGCAGGAGTGAACTTTGGCAGAGCACGTGTTAAGGAAAGAGGAGCGACCCCCACCCGCAACACCTTCTCAGCACTCTCGGAACGCTTCTCAGCACTCTCAGCGGCTCCAGCAGAGGCCCAGAGGCAGCCATCCGTGCCGCAGTGGGAGGAAATACCCAGATGCGGATTGGCATACCCCCCAGGCTTCTCACCAATTCCTCGTTTCCCTCCCAGCAGCGACAGCAGCGGGTCCAGTGACTCCAGCGACTCTACAGTTTCCCCGGAGCGAGGCAGCCGCGGCAGCAGCAGGCGTAGAGGCAGAGGTAGCAGCAGCGGCAGCAGCAGGCGGCAACGGAGGCGGAAGAAGCAGTTAGCCAAGAAGAGGGCAGTCAAGGCAGCAAAAGGGAAGGCTGTAGATGAGGAGCCTGCCTCTCGAGTATCAGCTCTGGAGCCTGAGCTGACAGAAGGGATGGCTGTCAGAACTTTGTTCAAAGACAAGGCTCTGCGGGACCAGGCTTTTGAGTGCCTCCCAGAAGAGCGTCAGAAGGCCGTCGCTCTGGCAGCAGCTCGAGGTGAAGTGGTGAGTTGGGAAGAGGAGGGCTGGGAAGCTTTGATAGCAACCCAGAGGGAGGTTCTGAAGGGAAAGGAGGCCATCTGCGCAGTAGTCCCTTCACCCGAAGAGTCGGAGTGGGTCTGGTATGACTGGACTAAGGCTCGGCATCCCTCACCGAGTCCCGACGAGGCGTGGCGTTTAGCCATAACACTACAAAATTTTCGTACACTAGGTGTACCCTAGTCGTACTCTAATATGGATAGGTACCCTAAAATATTAGAGTGCAATCTCAAATATTGGGGGGTATTGTGTCAATTTAGGGAGTGATTCTAGTGTGCATTAGGATGTATAATATCCAAATAGCACCCATAGCAATCGAATACATCCTAACTAGACACGCACTAATGCACGCACTAATACACCCTAACTACACCCTAACTACACCCTAGCCGCGCATGCTATCGCTTCCACATTTTAACATGCGATAGAGTATATTAGTGTTAATTTAGAGTACAATACAAATGTCACCTTAAATCATACTAATGCACCCTACCATACCACGAGATGATATGGATTACATTCGGATGCATTAGAGTACAATCCAAATTCATTCTAAAGCACACTAATAAACCATAAGGTGAAATATATACATATCGAATGCATTAGGGTATTTTAGAGTGCATTAGGTGCACATTAAATCTGCCGATTAGAGTGCATTCGATGCATTAGAGTACAATCCGAATTCACTCTAAATCACACTAATAAAGCAAAGGTAAATATATACATATCGAGTGTATTAGGGTATTTTAGAGTGCATCAGGTGCATATTAATTCTGCGAAATAACTACTACTAACCGTTGACCAACAAAAACATTGAGTCATTATGCTTGCAGGTTATCTAGGTTATCGTTGGCATGAGTAGTTGCTTTCGTCCATACAAGAACTGCTACTAGAATATTTCGTTATGTATGCTACCTAGTCGCATTCTTACACAGTAACCTGTTTGAACTCAGAACGCACTGTGTGACAGTCGCTACCATGTCACTCAGGCAAGCATGCGATGGGCAGGCCCACGAGGTGAAGCAAAGCATGGGATCCCAGAGTAGGAAGCTAAACATGTTTAATCATATTATATCTTGAAACTTACTTAAAAGTATTCTAATCAAAATTTGCTACCTATCCAAGTTACTGCGCAACATGTATCACCTAGCTACGAAACAACACAACCAGCAACGCAGCGTGGCTGCTTCCACTGACTCCGCATGCGTTGCCCGTTCCGACGACATCTGCGATTGCGTTACGCAGCAGGCCGAGTTAGTACAAACAGGCATCACAGAACAAACCAGACTGACGATAAAATGCACAGCAGCGACAATGCGCAACAAATTACATGTCAACAAACTTACTTGGGTGTGTCCTCTAGTGTGGCGACGGTTATGTCCTCCCTGCTGCCGCCCCATGCGCACTGTGACCGAAACCACTGCGTTGTTAGCACAAAGTAAATACACATAACATCATGTAGAACGAGAAACCCAAAATTTCAGCGGGGTGAGTTGGCTTTGAACCAACAACTCCCAGCCCGTTGGGCTGGTGAGATGCACACTGTCACCCCCTTCTAGGCATGCAATAAACAACATGCGGACGCATGCGAGCAAGCGCAACAAAACACACACTCATAAACAATACAAAACCCTCACCAACAACAAAATGCGAGTTACTCGTGCAGAATATAATCACAACATGCATGAGCACCAGCGAAAAATGCAAGCAGAACAGTGCAGCATGCTGCTCTGGGCTGGTCAGCGTTTGTATTTGTGATGGCGGCTCAGCGTGGTTTTCATCTTCAACAGCTACAGCACCATGAGACTTCACACTACAGGCCACGGCCGATGAATTCTGGAATTCTAGATCAATCTTCATGCCAGCCTGTGCCAAGCTGCCGAGTGCCGACCCATTTTTATTCGATCGGTATTTCCATAATCGGGTAAACCACAAGTTTCAATTCTGTCTTCTCCACCAGTGTTGCGCTACGGTATTGCCCAACTACTGTGATGTACCGCCTTCACCTACGGACCTGGTTGTGGCACATGGGTTGTCACTAACTAGGGAACAACGGCTTGGAGCTGGGGCCTTGACCTTTCAAGAGCAGTAACTCAGGTACGAAAGCGACATTGTTGTTTGCACGGTTTGTTGGGCTTTGGACTAACGTAATTGTTTTTCCACAGGTACCACACATTGGGAAATATGCGACTGAGTGTCCAGGGATAATGTGAAAGTTAGTTAGGGATCTTGGCGAGAAGTATGTTTTGAACCGAACTGGGGGGCCGGCCACCGGGACTTGTGGTTAGTAGTGGTCCGCGAAAGCACGTGAAAAACCAATGGAGAACGTAGTTGGTCAATGCACGAAGACGAGTAGGCGATGGGGCGAAGGGCACAAGAAAGGGTGAAGTCGTGTTAAACTCTGGAGGCAAAACATGCGCGCCGGTAACTTTGCTTTGAATATTGATTTGAAGCTTTATATTTTACGTGAACAAGCGTTCTAATCTAGTGAATAGTACAAGCGTCCAAATAAAACCTTCTAGCTAAGCTGCATATTCTAAAGCTGCGAAAACAAAACGGACACCTTCCGTCATCATCCCGCAGCAAATCACTGCTCAGCTCGGTTAAGGCTTCGTACGTAAGAATGCCGTAGCCGCGGTGGTACGGTTGCCATTGCCCTGGTGGATATTCGTCGTAGTGCCAGCCGATCTCGTACCAGTAAACCAAGTGCCTCACACCTATTCTTTCGGTTGTTGTGCGGCCGTGGATGTACAGCGGCCACACTTGTAACCAGTTCCAGGTGTAAAACTGTATTCTCGTGCTGTAAAACTCAACATAGTCCGCTTCCGCTTGTAAACGCGCACGCATCCAAAGCACATTAATCACCTCTGGGTACACCTCAACTACCGCTAGCTGTTCTTCGGACATTTCTTAGCGTAATTGCCACAAAGTACGTGTTTAAGTGTTTGCGTGTTTAATTTTTTCTGTCCGTGTTCTTCGGTATTTAAGAGAAGTCCGGGCGCGCGTCGTAACTGGAGTTGGTGACCTAGCGGTTGTCGGCTGTTTTATGCCTGAAATAAGGGGGAAAAACGGGGCAACCCCCATAAAATAGGAACAAAGCCAACCAAAGATATTCCTGAAAGTGTAGAAAAATTCTGGGTTTTTTCCAAAATTTTCAAATTTTAAAAAAACGCCGAAAAGGCCTGAAAATCATAGAAAACTGGAAAAAATTATATTGGTTCATCGATGAACCCCCCAAAAAATAATTCATGAAAGCAGACGTAAAAAGTATCATTTTGCTACCGATTTTCAAAAAAATAAATTAGCTTAAAAATGCGTGAAATATTGTACAAGTTCAATTAAAAATTTATGTTTTCTTAACACAAAAAACCCCATAAATCTTCCTTAAATCAGGGTGAAAAAGATAATTTCTTTAGTGAAAATCAGGAATATTTCTTAAACCCTAAAACAACCGGGAAATTAAATAAAATTACATTCAACTTGGGAAAATCTTAAACCCTAGATTCGGTCAAATTTTCAATTTTTTCAGGGCCTCCCCTTGTAAAACTCCCCAAAACCCAAAAAGGCCTGAAATTCATATAAAACTAGAAGAA
>LGRX02006005.1:0-46639 GCA_001247695.2 Cymbomonas tetramitiformis
TGCATGTCTGATGTATTGTGATATGATGCCATATATTCCAGCTGCTACCGTGATCAAGCTGGTTTATACATAACATCTGCTAACATGATGCATGCACAACTTACAATATTGCAGTCACTCAGTATAGAATGTGCATATACTCAGATGCTGCATGTTAATGTGTGTTGCATGTTAGTGTGTGCTGCATGTACTGCGAGTTCAGATAAACATCTCTTGCACACTATATTGCAGATAAGCATGAAATGCTGACAATTTGAATATTTGTGCAGTCATCAATATATGGTGTGAAATGCTGCAGTATAATAATCAGATGTCCATCATGCATCCATCCAAAATATGCCTGCGAGTATTAGTTGTTTTGCAGAGTATTTTGATGTGAGTATGTATTTAGATGATCGTGGCAACATTTTGACATCATCATCGTAAAATTGCAATATGTTCGTAGCACGCTGCAAATAATTTATGCAATCGGGCGCGCTGCTGATGAAAAGCATATATCGTCGTCGCCATTTATCAGCGCATGATACGAGCGCTGACTTATGCACGGATCAAAATCCGTCGATGATTACTATGCCGTATATCATTCTGAACAATTTTCAAATGCGATTCATCCATGCGCGTGCATGTAATTGACACGCATGCTGTAAACTGCGAATCACTTCTGCGAGAACATGCGACTGTCGCGCATGCTGCCAACTGCGAATCAGTCTATCGCGCATCGACATATATGATAGCCGTACAAAAAGCGATTTGATGCAATCACGAAAATTGTAATGGTGCGCTGATGACTTTCCGCGCAGATAATTATTCCGCTGATGATTTATGCTTCCGCGTCTCATTTGCGAACATATGTACATCTGCGAATCATATATGCGAGTACATCTCATCGCTGCGCGAATGTATGCCATATGCACACCTTGTCGTGCAGTATATGCGATCAGCTGTATCCTGCGAACGCGACAATTATCTCGCACACTGTCTTCGCTATTGCAGCGGTATATGCGATATATCAAGTATTCGTATTATTCGAGTGCGTCGCCTTATATGATTAAGCTCCGCAACCTGTCAACACAAAATTATTGATATCTACGCGCTGCACACAATTGAGTTCTCGTGTTCGTGCCTTGACGAGCTAAATTAGAATACCATTCTGTTAGGGCTAGATAAGCGAGCCCTCAATATATCATATAAAATACAAGTAAACACTGCGTTGTAGAACGGCAACACAAGTGTAAGATAATAGCGGGATGAGGTGCAGAACTTCTGTGTGAAGATACTGCTGAAGCACAACGCTTCGCTCATCTATACCATACGTCTCCCATCGCATAGATGGTACCGCCATTGGGTTGTGAACCCGAGACGTTGGTTGAACGACCAGTATCGTCAGAACGAATAGTTCGTTCATACTGCGCATGCGTGTTCCGCACATGCTTAAAGCAAAGATGGTTCTTGTTTGTTACTTCAAGATGTATCTTGCTTTGCCATCTTCGAGTTCGACGTACGAACTCTCGATGACAGATGTCATTCAAGTCTTTCCTTGAATAATGACAGATGATGTGACTTATCATCTGACGACATGTACAGTCATAGTCGACCGTACTGACGACTGTCATAATAATATGTGACATGACTCGACATGACATGACATGGTATGACATGTCTGACAGGTATGACACGTATGACACGTATGACATGTATGACATATATGTCATCGGTCATGACCCTGTATGGTATGACATGTCTGACAGGTATGACACGTATGACATGTATGACACATATGTCATCGGTCATGACCCTGACACACATGAAGATTTGGCCCGCCCACTCCCGCCCTGCTGTCTTGATGGCCGTTTTCAGCACCCTGTTAACGGTTTTTTGAATGCGCAGGGCAAAAACGGCACCCGAGGCGGCAACGAAACCCTCAACAGCACACACCAGCACGCTCTAAAAGCCCTCTTCGAAAAATCCGACATCATGCTCAACGCACGACTCATCAAAGCGCTCCGTCCGAAGACCAAATCGCGAACCAACGGTAGCCGCAAACGGGAATCGGAGGGCGCCAAGCTTCCAGCTAAGCGGACAAAGCTACCAGAAATCGAAAGTATGCCAGTCCTGGACGGGAAGGACTCACCCATGGGTGAGACCTCCGAACTCTCGCAGGAAGAGTTCACGACTCCCACTGAGTTGAACACACCAGTGGACACCGCGGCAACGCCGACATCCCCAGGGGTGGTCGACCTCTCCGGACCCCCAAGTCCTTACGAGGAGCCTGTACAGCGAAAGCAGTTCAGGTGGGGAACGGCAGAAGTCAAAACATTCAAACCCGACAAAAACCAATACAAAACAAAAACAAAATCGGGAGCCACGAGCCCCACCGGCCCACGGGCTGAGGGCCCTACGGGGACAGAGAAAGGGCGAGTCCCGACCAGAATCGTAGCCAACGCGCTACAACAGCCATATATATGCTTACAATAAGCACGCTGCGTCCCCCAAGGGTAACAAAATCCCGTCGGTTGCCAAGGCAATCGACGAGGTGCCCAAGCTACCCACAAAGGTAGCTCTGGGCACCAACCGGGAGGAAGAGATCGAAGAAATCGTAACCTCCTGGTGGGAGGATACAAGAGACCTCCCACACGCAGAAAGCAGGCCAGAAGAGTTCTGCAAGCTCGGGCTCCCAGAGGCAGCCATCGACACGGAAGAACTCGGGGGGAAGGGGGAACACCAAATCCTCCGACACGTCAGGCCGATCACCGGCTGCGACCTGACACCCGAGGAAACCAACAAGCACGGCCTTCCCCTCCAAGGCTCCCCCCAGATAAAAATCACTGACCTCCGGGAAACCCAGCGATACACCCTGCTCTACCTGAGGTATCTGGGCGACGTCATCAGACGCGCGTTGGAGCTGGAGGAGGACGCCAAGGTGTTCAACATCGAACACACGCAACTCTGGACTGACCGAGAAGGCAAGGTCGTACAAATCGACCTTGCCTTCAAGAAGAGACCAATCGCCCTGTTCGTGCTGTTCAACACCAACTTCTTAGTCCCTATGACTGTGGTGGACGACCCATGGGTCGATATCGAACCACAGCGAGTCATCCCACGGGTATATGTATGGTCCCCATACAGACAGCCAACGGGGACCCTGCGCTCAAGAACGGTACAGGTGTCATCTCCCCGACTGAGGGGGGTGACGGTGGCGCAAGCCGCCACCATCCTGGGGAACCTGGTCACCCGACTGGGGTGGGAAGGCAGCGCAGCCATCTCCCACATACGGAAGGGGGCGCGTGACGAAACACCAGCTGATAACAAAAGCAAGGAAGTACCGAAGTGTTGTTCCTCGTCACGCACCACCAAGACCTGGCGCAGCTCCTCATCAAGGACAAGAACCTTGACTTTGGCTTCCCGACGAGGAAGGGACTCCTGCCATCTGCAGCAGACAAGCAGGCGCTGAGTCAACGGGAGGTGGCCGTGATAGACTACAGCCAGCAGCTCTTCGTGGGACACCGTACACGAATAGTCAGCGCAATCACCAAAAAGCTCTCTGAGCTGGCGCTCCAACAGAAGCTGCCGTCATACGGCGAGGACTCCTACTTGGTGTTCGAGAAACATCTAGGAACACCAAGGTGGGCACCCTCCGACAGCACGGTGGAATCGCTGCTACAGTGGAAAAGAAACAGCAACGACACCATCAACTTCTACGCGATCCTCACAGAATCCGCGTACGACTTGCTGGTGTCGGCTGGCAGCACCATCGTAGTTGACGTTCACCTCAACGACAACGAAGCCACCGGCGAGCAGATCTTTATCCCGGTGAAGGTGGAGGTAGGGCGCTGGAGCCTTATGGGCTCGAAGTCCAGGAACAAACAGGCAGCGCCCCCCCGACGCCAGCATCAGGAGAGCTCGACGGACGAGAAGACACTGAGGGAGACGAGTGAAGCTGCCATCCACAATATGCAGAAAACGACCGAAGAGTGCCTACGGAAGGTACAGCAGGCAGCCACTCCAGCCCCCCCGACCTCATCGACGACCCCCGAGACCAAGCACCTAGTCATTGGGATGTAGTTTCCCATCCGAGTTTACACTTTGTTAGTGACGGTGGGTTTAACGTTGTACATATTTCAACGTTACATGTGGATGCAGTGGTTTTATCAAAAGCAATCCATCAGAAATCATCATATCGGAATATAAAATGGATGTGTGTGTGTGATATATATATATATATATATATATATGTTTGTACATGTATTATGTCTTTGTATATTATATAATGAGGTGTAATATATATATATATATATATATATGGTTCCACCTTCTTCCCCTCTCAAGGAAGTGTGAACTCCACAGGCAGTTGTCAAGTGCCTTTATACCTCATAATGTAGCATGCTATCCTTATAGGAAGCAGCTTATACAGTTCTAGGGTTGCTGCCCTACAGTTCTTGGGTTGTTGCCCGATATATTGTCATAACTGTGCTGATTTTATCATGACATAAATGCCAAACACAGAGTGTTTTGCTATTATATAGCGGCATTTCAGGGTGTATAGTGTTACAGTGACCCTTATCACCCACAGTGACATTAGGGTGTTACTTGGTATCAGTAACACTAAATTATGTCAAATTAAAGCAGTATGAACATTTTTTGAAGAAATTGAAGCAAAACTGCATTTAATATATCACTGTATATCACGTGGTATTTAGGAGGTATGTTACACCCCTGTAACGTACACGTGATTTAAAGGGTGTTACAGGGTGTTACAAGTGCTGTACTATTTTGGGCATGTTTATCAATAGCTGAATAATTGGAGTAGCGAAAAAAATCAAACCCAATTTTTCATTTTGAAATCATACGTGTGAGTTTTTCACGTATTTAGTTACAGCCACTATGTACACCCCTAGGTGTTACACACTAGATTTCTAGGGTGTTACATGAGATATGACTGTGCACATAATGTTTTTCAGGTAACTTAATAGGTATAAAATGATATTCCGTGAAAAAATGGAGTCCGAATTTCAATTTTGAAATCTCCCGCAATGGGATTTTACCCATTTTCACTGATTCTGGCCATTATATATATATGTGTGGCCATATATACAACACCCACAGTGTGTGTGTGTAATGTGCAACTTATAGAACTCATGTAACTTATCTCACTTTTGCACATGGCATTTTTCATGGCATTATAGTGAAGATATCTGATGGTCACCATGTGTGGTTGCACACACATATGGGTTTTGCTGATTGAAACCCATGGAAAGTTATGGTCCACTTCCCAATGATATATTAGGTGTATCAACTTTAAGTGAGTCAGTCACTTAAGTGATAACTTTTCAGTAACCTATCATCTACTTGGGCATATGGCGGTGCACTGAAAGAGTATCAAGTGATATCTTTAGTTTCCAAGTAGATTAGACAAAGCTTGATAAATAAATCAAAGCAGTGTCACACACACACACACACATGTGTGTGTGTGTGTGTTGTCTATAACAACCTCTATCAGATGTCAATGTGATTACTGATCTGAAAGAGTTAGATGCAATTGAACTGATCAATTCTGTATCAATTGTCATAATGCAAGATGCAATTGAACTGATCAATTCTGTATCAATTGTCATAATGCAATGTAGAAGTTGTTGTTGCTCCAGCAATAGTGTGTTGGACGCATGGACAGTGCTCAACAGTGACCAGCTGTTATTTGAGCACTGTATACTGCCTTCGGGTCTGGAGATATCTCCATCCAGCCCTTCAGCATGTTATTTGATCCTGTCCCATATCTATCGCCATCACTTGACATCCAGCACGCACATGTGTTTGCTGGATGGTATCTATGTATTATGTATTGATACAATACTTGATCATTACACTTGTGAGTCAGTGTATTGTCAACTTACATAGTAGTGTCAGTGACTTGATCATTACACTTAGGAGTCAGTGTAATGTCATTATACTTAATGATGTCAGTGTTATAACAATACATAAGTCACTGCATAGGTACTTTCTGATTGAGTACAGCATGTGTGTGTGTGTGTGGGATATGTGCTGTACACACACTTAGTATAGGTAATTACTGATTTATTACACTATACCAAATTGATCTATCACATAAGATGATCTGTATACCACTAACAGCATGCGTATCTAACATGATGTATATCAACTCGGTTAGTGACAGTAATCCTGCATATCTCATCGGCAGTGATGAGTTGCTCGGGTAGATTTCACACACGGTTCCGGTGAGCATTCCTTTCAGTGATCCACAATAGAACAGTATACCCATCCCAAATCCTGCGTCAGGGTATACTGAGCTAATTATTGTGTTAAGATCATGAAGAGGCACCTTACACCAAGTGGGTTCATTTATAGTTTAGTCATGCACAGCAGGTATGCTATGTGATTTATTTTGCAATGTCTGATGCATTGTTATATGTGACCATACATGCCAGCTGCTATCGTGATCAAGTTGGTTTATGCATGCCAGCTGCTATCGTGATCAAGCTGGCTGCATAAATGTATGCATATGTCACTGTATAACAGAGTGGAATCAAACTGCACAATATAGTTGCACAGTATAATAATGCATGGTACATCTTGCTGCATGCACTTGGTATATACTGAATGAATAGTATATACTGCAAGTGTGTGTGTGTGGTGTTGCATGTATTGTAAGTACTGCACACTCATATAATTGTACATACATGTGAAATTTACTGCACACACTATGATATTTGCTGCACAGCATCCACTTCATCTGGTGTCATAATATGTGTGTGTGTGTGGTATAGTTACACACACTGCATATGGTACACACATATATGATTGCAAACTTGTATGTAAATCTGCCAGTGAATGGATAAATACCATCTCTTATGTGCAAGCATCACAGATTTTGAATGGCATGCTGCATACATATACCATCATCGCGCGTCATCTGTTCATGATGAATCTAGCAGGTATGTACATATCCTGTCAAGGTAAAACATAATGCGCGCAGACGAGTGATTTTTGCACGGTTCATTTCAAATGGTGCAATGACGAGATTTTGATGCGTAAACTGCAAGGTAAATTGTTCAGTGCAGTAGGCGATTTATTGCGACTTTGATAAATCGCTGATGTGCGCGCTGCGAATGGTGAACATACTGTCGCAGTTATGAGTAGCATATGGTACGAATGCCATTTCGCGTACGGATTATACTCTGATGATGATTTGATCACATTCGCGTCAGTTTGTCGCATATCGTACAATTTTGCGAATGATAGCTGCGCATATGTGCGGCCTGTATGTTGTATGCACACCTTGTCGCGCTGTTATCCACTGACGGTGTGTATGCGGACAATTGTGTTTGCGACGATATCTCCTCGCGCATTGTTTTCGCTGTTTATTCCGCAGCGGTTGATATTATGCGAGATATGTCGTGTATGTGCGACTGCGGTGCCTGTATGTATACGCGATCCGCGAACCTGTTGCACACACAAAAATACAATATCTCTACTGCTGCACTCACACTTGATGTGTCCTCGTTCGTCGCCTTGACGAGTGAGAATACCACTCTTAGGGATCGCTGTGTAAGCGATATGATGGCACGGCTATTATTGAACGATAACAGCACGCGCAAAGTATGTGTGGGTATGAGTGCAGTCGCTTCTCCAGATGTGTTGTTGTAGCTCAATGCTACCTCATAATACGCCAATGCCCCGCACCTCTCAGGTGCTACCACAATTGGGTTGTGAACCCGAGGCATTGGGTGAACAACAGTATCGGCTGATCGAATAAGCCATGTGATACCCGCATGCTTGTTCAGTTCATGCTTGAAGCGAAGACATCGTCCTCTCATAACACTTCGGTTCTTCAAGACTTCATCTTGCTTTGCCATCTCAATGCCAGTACCTGGCCTTTCGATGACAGGTGTCACTCAAGGTGAGTGAATGACAAATGATATGATTGTACATGTCATAGTCGACCGTACTGACGATTGTATGTCATTATAATATATGACATGACACGACATGACATGACATGACATGACATGGTATGGCATGTATGACACGTATGCCATGTATGACACATATGTCATCGGTCATAACCCTGACATGTAGTACACCGGGCACATGCGAAGGGTGAGGAGGTCCAAGGCGAACCCCACACCCCACACATCGTCAGGATCTATACCGGGTCTGAGCTCGGACCGGATAGCGGTGTGGTGTTGCATGAATCCCTTAATATAGGGCTCGGGGTCTACATCCTCCAGCAGCTCGATCGCCGGTGCGGTCTCGAACAAGTAGCCATGGGAGACCCACGGCCTGCGTCGCCCGGCAACGGCCCGGCAGATCACGAGCCATGCACGGCGCCCATCATCCGGAGACACCGTAGCCGACTCCTCAATGAACCGAAGGCAGGACCCCCGCACTAATGCCGTAAGAATGTGGTAAAGGATCCGAGTGGCCTCAGGGAGAATACAAGCGGTAAGATCGGTCGGATGAAATACCGCGGCGAACTGAAGGTTGAAGTCAATCAGTTGAGTTTTCACCGCTTGCGTGAAGCGGTCCAAGGCCACCTCACGAGGCACTTGGCCCTTGATCTTGTCGATGTCGAAGACCCACTCCGAGGCCTTGATGTGGGTGGGTCGACACTGGTCACGCACTTGCTGAATGATGCTAGCGCGGTGACCTGGCTCGCGAAGAATGGTCTGGCAGTCCTTAAGAAATTCCCTGATAACCGCAGCACCGCCAGTCTCATCACCCACAAGCGGGCGATTCTTCACAGGTGTAGGGGGGACAGGCTCCTCAGGGCCGTCGCTGAAGGGAAGTGCCCTCCGCGTGTCGATTCCAGCTGGGACCGGCGTGGTAAATCCATCCGAAGAATCCACGGCAGTTATGGCAGCCGTAAGTGGAGCACCGGCGCGATGAAACCCTAATAATAAGGGTAAGCCCCCTTCAAGGAAGGGGCCAAATCTGAAATAAATTCAAAATCTGCTCCGATGCCCACGAAACTCGGTAACACGGCCGGGATTGGCGAAGTAAAAATACCCTCCAAAGGAAAATGTCTGAGCCCAAATACTCCGTAAGTAACAAGCGTCCACAAACGGCCAAGTCACCCGCAAGATCTCAAAATCCGCTCAATATACACAAACAAGCGGCAAGCGTGGCGAATTAAGGTAAAATGCCACTGGTAAAGATGCATAGATGTCAGGGTTATGACCGATGACATATGTGTCATACATGTCATACGTGTCATACCTGTCATACATGTCATACCATGTCATGTCATGTCATGTCATATATTATTATGACAGTCGGTCGTGTCATATATTATTATGACAGTATGGTCGATCATGACTGTACAGGTCGAGTCGCGTCATACATTTATGACAGTCGTCAGTACGGTCGACGATGACTGTACATGTCGCCAGATGATTATGTCATATCATCAGGCATCCCTGTCATCGAGAGTTCGTATGATTGAACTCGAAGATGGCAAAGCAAAGATACATCTTGGAAACAAACCAAGAACCATCTTTAGCTTTCAGCATGCGCGGAACTCGCATGTGCAGCATGAACGAACTAGTCGTTATTACCATGCTGGTCGTTCAACCTACGTCTCGGGTTCACAACCCAATGGCGGTACCATCTAAGATGATGGGTGACGTAGGTATAAAAGTGAGGAAGCGTTGTGCTTCAGCAGATCTTCTACGGAGACTGCAACTCACAACCCGCTATACTGTTACACTTGTGTGTGTCGTTCAACAGCACAGTGTTTATTTGATATACTGTATAATATTTGTGGGCTCGCATATCAGCCCTGACAATAGAGTTGCGAGGGAAAACGCGGAGCGGCGGGGGTGGGCGGAAAGTAGGAGTGGGAGGTCGAGGTCCTTGCGCTTGTCGATGTCCGATGGCATAGCCCTTTTAACGTGTCGCGAGCCACTAGGTACCAAACTCTGCGCGATGCTGCATACAATCGGGGGCCCCAGCGCTCTCTGACCCATCTCCTCCGTACTTCCCTCCGCCACTCCGCGTCGCGCTCACCTCATCATCTACGCAGTCAGTTGCGCCGCGAAAACGCGGCACCCCGCAACATTCTACCTACTCAGCCACGCTCGCCCCTCTACAGCTTTAGCCAGCCATTTAGTGGCTTTGAATCAAAACCACTTTAGGCAAGTGGTGGGCCTATAGCCTACTAGAATGTCCTAGTGACACATTGAAAACGCTGAACGCCGTAGGGTTTGACGAGCGAGGCAATCGGGTATATCAAAAGATAGAAATGAATACACGACTCTTAGGCTATCTACGCTCTGAGGCCGTCACTAGGCGATCGTATCGTGTGTCACAGTCAAAGCTACCGAAGTCGAACTACTAAGTACAGGTAGGAAGTCACTGTACTATCACTGTCACTGTCATACGTCATACGTGGTACTGAACTACTGAATCTCAGCATCACATTCTTCGGACGACACCGCCTACCATGCAAAAGCGTCACGTAATTTTGATACAGTGACCAGCGCATATGACGGACCACGGATGAATTTTGGGTTTCAGCCGATGAAGGGTTGCGATCGCGCACGGAACGTAACCGAAAACCACGGACGGCAGAAAATCAAGAACGGCAATGAAAGGGGACAATTTAGAGGAGTAGAAAGTGGGGGGGAAATGCTGGAATAAAAATAAATATTCCAGCAAAATATTTTTTTTGGGTTTTATTTTATTTTATTTTTGATTTTATTAAAAAAAAGGACGTTAAGGACGGCGCTGGGGTCGCGCTTGCGCTATGAATTATGTCATAATTGACAGAATGACATGACAGAATGAATGAATGAATGAATGACAGAATGACAGTTTACGAACAGGACCACTATCACTAGGTCCATAGGACCTAGCGCTAGCGTAGGGAATTTGCCCGGGTTCGTCCTTCGCTTGTAAAGAGCAGGGAGGGGTTTCGTCACGTTGCACGTCCGGGTCGACGTTCACAATGTTTTTCTTCGGTTCGTGAAACAAACCTCAACTAAAAGCTGTAAGAAAGCATTCCCCGGAACATTTACTAAAAGCTCTTGTTGGTTTGGTCTTGTAGAACTTCCCCAATCATTTTTATCCACATAATTTACGCAACACTGCTTGGGTGGGAAGCATCCAACTGATACGTCCGCCGTGTAAGTGACAAGTGGACCTTTTGAACCTAAAGTCCGAATCAACAAAACAAATGAACTAAGTAAGTACGCTAGCTTTTGAAATCTATTTCCCTACAGCATGGGAAACACGATGGGAGGGTTGTCCAGTACAGCACCAGAGGAAGAGGTGGAACCTGAACCAATTTCTGCGGGAACATTTACGTTTGCCAATCAGCGGCTTCCCACTGAAACGAAAGGCAAACGAGAGAATAGTTGGTGGGAGCCTATGCTCTGTTATCCCTGTAATACGGTTGAAGATGAAATCGACCCACTACAAGACCTAAAACACACAGACACGTACAACAAGTACTAGGCAACTGCCACAACAGCACGCTGTCCTGTGGTTTTTGTAATGGTTAAGCTTGCGGTTCTAAGTCAAGTTTCCTTTTGCTCGATGAAGATCAATAGGGGATATGTCGTTTGTTGCTATTGCACGTGAACGGTGACTTTGCCTTCTTCTTGCGGGAGGTCTCTTAGCTGCACACTCATAGGGACTTTGAAGAAGGAAACGCGCAGTTTGGACTATGTCCTCGAGATCAAAGTGGCACTTATGTGCAACAACCTTAGCATCACAGTCAATCCTGAACAAGGTATCACAGGAAAATCAGATAAATAAGATGACCTGAACCCAACTGACCCAAGTGTCAAGAACGTTGACGGAACCTCAAAAACCCCAGAGTCTGTGTTTGCTTAACTGTCGAGTGAACGTTTAAGCGCTATTGCGCCACTCACAGATTCTCTTAAGCGTGAACGCTTTTTAAGACACACTGTTTTCCCTCTCAAATTGCACATGTGTTAGCCACTTTCGTTCTTGAGGATCGAGGGGTCTATGAAGTTTGGAGCAGTGATATTCCCAACTTGTTTTTCTCAACGCGTTGCATTTGCAACCCTGCCTGAAGCGCATAGAAACTTGAGGTGTGGGTTTCCGTCGTTCACTATGCTTCCGATGTTGTTAATCGTTCGTGATTTCGATAAATCATCGTTGATCTCACACTCCTCGTCAAGAGTCGTACATTTTCCCGGAATAAAACTTGGCAAGTCCGGGCGTTTTGCTCTAATCACAGGTATCGACAATATTGACACAGTTTTTTGTGTGCATCACAACCGTCAAAAGCGTATCGATCCGAGTTTCTTTATTTCATATCAATGCATTAAAGCCATCAGCAATATGCAACGTCAGTATATCATGACAAAAACAAGTAGTATGATATATTTGGTATTATCATGTATCCGCATCAACCTTAGGGTGACGTTGACAACACTAAAAGTTTTTGTAGGCCACGTATTGTGAAACCCAAGCTCGTAGTATAGGTAAACCTTATTTGACACAGCCACTTCAAGGCACAACCTCGAAAGCGCACAATAACTCTTTGACGCGACCCCGCGTGAGATTCCCTGCTTTGAAGTCGATGCCGCATGATGAGATGCCATTACGATGCGCATTACCGGTCTTATGACCGAGGTCCGGTATCTCTTTCGCTTAAACGTTTTGGTAAAAGCTAGGACGTGGGTACCAACCAAGGCACGGTATCGGTTGGTTCTAGGTGGTATTAGTTTTTTCCGATAAGTCAAAAATAAGTATTAGTCGATACCGATATCCAATTTTTTTAATTAGTCGATACCGATATGCCATCCTAAGCTATTAACCGATACCAATATTAGGAGAACGGGTATCAGTCGATTGCGATATTGTGATAGGTGCACAAATAGGTATCGAGTAATACCAATAAACTAATATATCGATATATCGGACTTATTCCGATCATTATTGTTCCATGCAAATGCTGGACTCTAGCACTCTACATTATAATAAGAAAGTAGTCTAATTCATCGCTGCCATAAGTGCGTGCTCTATGGTACCCTCTTTTAGACACTTTCTAAGGTCACTATGCATTTGGCCGCAGGCGCTAAATGCACGCTCCACACCTGCAGCACTAGCAGGCGCAGCCAGGAATTGCCTCGCCATCTTGGCCATGTGTGGGAGGTTTTTAGCAGCAGCTTTCCAGCATACTAGAGGGTCCATATGCTTTGTTGCTGCAGGCAGTGCCATGTACTTTTCAAATTCATCTTCAGCCCTTTCCGCCACTATGAGCTCACCCACTTCATCATCCTCACTGTCACTGTCAGTATCTAAAAAGCTGGCCACAGTCGTCACGGTTCTCTTCTTGGCAGGGGCAGACCTCTGGTGTGGCGCACTAACCATCGACACCGAGGCGGGATCCTGCAACGAACCGTTCTGAGCAATAGGTCGCCAGTCATTCTGCCAACAACTACGGGCCCACCCTTGGGCCTTCTCCACCGTTAAGGTACCTGCCACCGCGACATGTAAGCACACCGTCAATCCACAAACAACTTCCACAATCCTTCACTTGCCAAAAGTGCTAAACACAAAGTTAGTGTTTTACAAGTTATGGTATGCACATCACAACTAATTAGACGCACCCTTATTCCATTTATTTACATACTTGAACTCAAAGTCCCGCTTCTAACGTGGATCCAAACATGTAGCGACGCAGAAATCCTCCAGCTTACACTCCATAAGTCCGTTGAAGTAACGGCGGCACACTGCTTGGTACAACTGTTCACGAGCTATTTTATCCGCCTCATTGTAGATGTCCCTCACTTGCTTCTCATATTTCAATGGTGTGAGAGCGTGTAACTTGAAAGCGAGAGAATCAATGATGAGGGGCAAGACAAGGTTGGCAGTGGGATAATCCGTTCCATGCAGCAAGTTAATGCACTCCGTGGTCAAGTTTAGGATGTAGACCGACTCGTTCACAATGTCCCACTGAACGTCCAGCAACTTGTGATCCTTGTATACCTATCAGCAGCTTGTGATCCTTGGCGATACCAAGCACTCTGGAGGTAGGCACCACTCCAACCAGTGCGGGTGTCGTTATCTTTGGGGGGCGTAGTCTCTGGCAGGTCGTGCTGAAAAGACTAATGCCCCCTTCAGACCATATGTCGCCAGCGATGCTGGGCAGAATGCCCTCTTCGAGCAAAGCCAACAATACATCACGCGTTCGTTCCCTCCCCTCCGCGGATAGCTCGAGGACCTTTTGCACGACGAGCTTGTACGTCGGCAGAGTATATCCGCCTTGAAAAATGTAGTCGAAAATATCGCGGAGTTCGCTATCGGTCTCGCCAATAGATAGCGATCTGCGTGCAATGCATACGTCCCCAGTCAGTTGAGCACGAAAGAATGCATATTGCACACGCACCGAGAACCAAGGCAAACAAAGTTCACAAAGCTGCGTGTTCTGAAAGTGTAGGGCACGCACCTACGCCTCCTTACGATCCATAGCGCGAACTTCTTATGTCGAACGTCACGTTTCTCAGTTGAAACTTGGGGGAGCATGGCCTCGATAATCCCAGTATCAGGGGTATCATGCCCAGAGTTGCTGCTCTCGACGATGACACCCTCGGCCTTCTTCTCAGCGAGGACCAACTGGCAGAATGCATCTTGATGGACGTGTGATAGATGACTGCGCATATTGCTTGTGTTGCCACAATAAGCTGCAGGGGTAGAGTTCGGGCCACACAGCTTGCAAACCGTATGCGTGACACGACCGTCAGTCTTGGTGATCCAGTAGTAGCCCCACACCTTAGCCCTACGCTTCGTTTTGCCGTTCTTGGGGTCGAGTAGCTGTCCATCTTCCTCAACTTCTGTGGTCACCCAACGAAAGCTAGATAATTGTTATACGCACACACACACAACGAAGCGGGCAGGCGCGTAAATAGTGAAGGGGAGTCTTCCGTCGTTTCATACCTAGTGCATCCTCTCTTTCTTGCTCATCGCCATCGGCGTTGGGTGCACTTCTAGCTGTCGACAAGCGTTTACGTTTATTCGCTGCATCTCTAGCCTCAGACTCCGCGGCTTTCTCGGCTTGCTCCTTGCAGAACGCTGTGATATCGTCTTCCGAACCTGGCAGGTTCTCCACGGGCTCCCACGTATCGCGCTGAGTTGCTAACCCCTCCCAGACGACGAGATACTGGTCTACGCCGTAGCACTTCCTGTGCGCTTTGATTTCCCTCACTTGGTATTCCACATCGCCACTCCCTGCGCGGTCATACGGATGATTCTGCGTGCGTTTGACCAATCCTTTGCCTTGGGCAACCAACACAACGTCTGTGCGATTCGCCTTTCTACGTTTAGGTCCGCGAGTTCGAGCCATGACATTTCAATTGACAATTGAGACAATTGGTCCGAAACACCCACTCGAGTTTCGTATATATGGGGTGGCAAGGGGCGGATCGATGCTTCGATGGGTCCGAAAATTACACACTCATTCCGTAAGTGAAACCTTAACGCCATAGGAGACTGGCAATATGGACGAATGAAAGCAGATTGGAGTGCGATCCAAGGATCGATACCGATTTTCCGATTTTCCGATATTATTTCCGATATGTCATGGATTTGGTATCAGTTGATACCGATAAGTGCAAACGTGGCATTAGTCGATTGCAATATTCGTCCTCAACCTATTAGTCGATACCAATAGTACGCAATGCAGTATTAGTCGATAGTGATATTCCGATACCGACATAAAAAGGTATCGATTGATAGCGATATTACCGATATATCGATATATCAGTTATCGGCAGTTATCGATACCGTGCCTTGGTACCAACGTGGTGGTGCATTGGTGTGGGTGAATGTGTGTGGTTGGCTGATAAATGGGGTACTTGCTCTTGCTAAACAAGGCATGGTGATGTGTGACTCGCTGCATATCTCTTTCTAGATGTTTATCGCTCTTCATTTGTATTCAGATCGAATGTAAATGCAAGTCGTTGATGAAAATGCCGATATTCCAAGCACATACTGAATGTTGCTTACTATGCATCGCAACAATTGCACCTCATTGATATCGTATCCATCTGTTTGAAAGACCTAAAGGGGAAATTCTTGGGCTTTGGCTAGACCAAAGGGCAAATTTGCAGAGCACGTTTCGGAGTGATAGGGCTCACGCAGATCCAAAGTTATTTCGCGGAGAAAAGCATGAATTGTCGTCCTAGGTACTACCTGATGCTCTTGATGTGTTGTTGTTGCGCCTGCGGCGGCGGCAATGGTTGCAGCAACAGCTGCTGCTACTGTTGTTGCCTCAGGTAACGCCATCTATGAGCATCACACACGCCGGTACACAACGACTTAGATAGACAACGGATCATATTTTGATAGAAAGACTACTCGATGGATAGAGCGTCTTACGAACCCTAGTTAGACGGAGCAAAAGCATGTGCGACAAAAACCCTTAAATGCGACCGAAGTGACGACAAAGCACTAATTCAGGTTTACGGTGATAATGCGGAGTAATGATTCCCATAAACACAATAAGTCGTTGTACGTCACTGTGGACTCGACTCAAAACACTGACCGATGTTCTGATGCGTCTCAAACCCCTACCTTAAGTTTGACCTCGGATAAGCAACTTGGCGGACGGAGTGTTGGCGTGCTCTGAAACCGGACAAACATAAATCGGAAATAGTTGGTGGCAATTTCGATTTTGAGTACACGTAAAATCTGGGGTTCACGAGGTGCAGTGGTGCACGCATAATGTGCCAGACATTCATGGAAACAGAAACGTCGACCACGCGAGAGATTGCCAGATCACAAGATACGTGAAAACCCACCTTTCAAGTCAAGGATCGTTTTTTTCCTACTTGCCGGAAAACATTTCTAATTGCCGTGCTTGAGCGTTGCAGCGGCTGCTCCTCATGTTCGACGATCTAGTTCGTCCTGTTGTAAAACGCACAATAAGGATGCCAGTGCTCGGTTCGCCAGGTCTGTGCGAACAACACAATGATGCAAAACAAAACAAGTGCGAAGGAGGAGGATGGGTATAGCAGCGAGGAAGCCCTACGACCTTCGACGCACTCTTCGTGAGGAGCTCCACGCGGACCTTGGATCTCCGCGCAATAACACTTCAGGCCAAACTACTATCTAGCTGCCTCTTTAGGTATCGCCATTGAATAGTCACAGGCAGAAAAATAGTCGGACGGGACGAATAGGCGCTATCTGCTGGATTTGGCACGCCGACAGTGTCATAGTCATCTGTGTCATCACCGATACGGCTCGACTACTATGACTACTTCACTGTCATCAGTGCCATCTCCGATATCGACTTCGGTAGTCAGACAGTTCATTCTAGCATCTGTCATTTCCACACCTGACTTCCTAGGGGCTGTCACGTCACATTCATTTCAGCGGAAGCTATATCACTTCGTATTATCTTGTGTATAGCTTCACAGTTTTACGGTTGACATATGCGAGCGTAGCACACCTGTTAGTAGTGCTTCACTGTGTGTCTTACAGGTTTGCGCCCACCACCGGCCTTAGGTGGTTATTGATTACCACAGAGTATGGCTGGCTAAAAGCCTTTATAGGGGCGTGGGGCTGAGAATCAGGGGATGAGGTTCTAGAGTGCACTAGTCACGGGGTAAGGTAGTGTGAGTGAGAGGCAAGCTTTTCCGTTGTGTGCACAATCGCTTAGGAATTAGATGGACCGGTGTAGCTAACCGCAGTCTCCGAAGCAGTACGCGCGTCGAAATCAAGCCTCACAACACGATCGCCGGCCCTCTCTCACCTTACCCTACCCCATGGCTGTAAATTTCTGAACTTTGACCCTGAATTTGAAGCCCTTGCCCTTATTTTCTATCACTTGCTCGAGTATAAATTCGTGTTTTCTCTTAACGAGATCTTCACCGTGTATTTTTTTAGATCTTTGATTAGACTACATTTTGAATTTTGTTCATTTACTAACGCGCGAGTTGACCTATAACTGCTGAAATCTCCGGCATGGCTTCAACGCCTTATCAACTCATGGCTCCAGCGCGACTGAAAGCTCACCCAGCAGGTGCCTCCAAGAGACAACTGCAGTTTGATCAACTGGTGCCCACACCGGTTGCCGCGGCTTCGGCCCAGTCAACAGCGGAAAAGAAATTTGACGTTGATGCTGGAATTTTGTTGGACGATCAGCAGAAAATCGAGGCCCTCGTAAAGGGGATTGAATCAAAGCTGTGTGGCAAAGGAAACGCGATCGACGAGTGGAGATTTTGTGGTGACGAGTCCAATGCTCGTTTACTACTTGACTCCCTCGTTGAAGAGCTTACCTCGCGCCTCACGCGCTTTAACCCCCTTTACGCACACGCTTTCCGGCTGGACGACGTGACGGCCGCAGTGATGCCCAACGCTAACAAACTCTTGAAAGCGTTGTTGGAGTATCTCTGTGGTGGCCCAGCGCTCGCTTCAATTCGGGAAGCACGCCGTTACTTCCCTGACGATGGCAAGGTTATTTTGACTGCCTTAGTCAGGGACGTAATGCCTGACCTGGAAGACTTTTCACAGATTGGCTTCGTCTTCACTCGCAAGGTGGAGGTCACGGCTGGTGTCAACCCCAAGGATTTCATCAAAGCTTTCACTAAGGCTATCAGTGGAGCTGCGACGGAGTTGGGACAACACAGCCGCCTCGACATCTCGAGGGAAGATTCTGTCCGTCTATTCCTGCGTCGCACCCGTCCTCAAACCTACAAACAGGTGCACGAGGATTATGCGGTTGAAAAGGTCAAGAAACACGCCGACCTGGCCCTGGTTAGTTGTGGGCTCGCGATCCAGCGGGCCTACAACAACTCAGGCAAAGCGAAGGCACTGACTAGCGTTTTTTTTACAATGATGCAGGTCGCCGCCACGGTGAACGTGGTGGCCTGGACCCCAGGGGAGCTCCCGACCACCCTCATGCCCGCACTCGTGATGTGTATTATCCTGGTCGTTCTTCCCACCCTTTTAAGGGGAAGGGAAAGAACTTTCGCTTTGCTGCCTCCCCCTTGGCGAAGGGGGGGGGAATTGGTCGCAGAGCATCCGCAGGAAGGGCAAAGGAAAAGGCAAGCAAGGAAAGGGCAAAGGAAAACAGCAGAAGGCCCGCGTCACCTTCCACCCAGGGGCCAAACAGTTCTACGGAAACTGTTGGTTCTGCGGTGGAAGACACCGCCAGGCAGACTGTGTACACACACAACACCTGGCGGCACACTCGATGCGCCTTGATCCTGAGGCTCTGGCCGAGGGAGCCCTCACCGATGTTCTGGCAACACGCTACCAAGCGGCTTACGAGCATTCGGAGGAGGCTTTCCAGGTGGTCTGCTGGGAGCACGGCACACCTGACATCTGTGACTCATCGGAGTCGGTGTGCACGTACCCGGACGACGGGTCTCTGTCCTTTGCCGCCTACCTCACCCAGGGGGATGATGCTTCCCATGCACCCGCTTGGGCACCGCAGGAGTGGACTGACTCCGAGTGGGACGCATGGGAGCATGATTCCTACACCCAGGAACAGCATAACGAGTGGAATCGGCTACAACGGAAGGCTTCGGCGAAATTCCAAGCCTTTTGTTGTGAAGGGGACGGCCCAAACTACGATGAGCTAGATCTTCAGGAGCCTCTCTCCTCCCTTTCTCTAGGGAGAGTTCATTTCGGCAGCTTCGGGGTGGGTGGTGTCGATCGTGACACCACACCAACCCCACCGGCCGATGACCGCATGGACTCTGTTGCTACATCTGAGGCACCGCTTGATCTCTTTGCATTCTACACTGCGGCCCCGAGCATCACGTGTTCACCATGCGACACATACACTGCCTCCACCCGGTCACATCCTGACGCAGGTGTGATGTTAGACGGGACCGCTCAGCCACCGGTGCACACCGTGCCGTCCTCGATTGACACACCTGACGGCGGTGTTGATCAGGAGGACACCTGTATTCACCCTGTATCAGCACTGTTCGCACACGACACACCCCTGGAGCCTAGCTCCGGGTTGTTTGCTGACCTGGTGCGTGCAGGTGACCTTCGGTTCCAGAGAATGGCCGAACAACCACCTAGCTAGTGAGACTCGGGAGTCTGAGGGGGCTTGGGGGCCGAGGCCTTGGAGTCCACAACTGGAGCCTGTATGTGACTGGGCCGGAGCCCGGCCCCTTCGAGGAGCTTCGGCGTAGCTTCGGCACTCCTCCCGACCTCACCGACAGGGAGCGGGACCACTGGGACAGGATGTGGTGTGAGGATCACACCCAGCCTACCCAGTGGCACGACACCTTGCCGGCTTCGGCCGCAATGACATCGAGGGAGCCGCGAGCACCACGTCCGGTAGTGCCCTTCCCTCCCAGCTCTGCCCCGTGCTCTGTCACCGCAGGAGCTGAACTGTATGCCACGGCTACTGACCCCCCTGCCAGCGGACACGGGGTGTCTGCGGGGTCCGTGGTCGGGGCCTCGGACGAGCCCAACTGCCCTGAGCCCAAGAGCTCAGGGAAGGGACAGTACTCTGACCCCCCACCACCCGTCACCGGACCTACCCCGCGTAGAGGTGTAGGTAGGGGTGGTGTACCCTTCTACAGACATGCCCTCGTCTCCACACTCTTTGTCCTCTGCTTCCTAGGCTGTGCCATGAACATGCTATTCGATGAAATTGACATTAGGGTAGATAATTGACATTAGCTGTTTTTGGCGATATTTAGAAAATATATGTGCTGAAAATGTTAATGTTGAAAATATTTTTGCTCGCAGGCCTCCGCAACGGTAAAATTACAAGACACGTACGAAAATGTTTCCAAGACACGGTGAAGCATGCAATTTATTTTCTGTGCTGCTGTAAATGGTAGCGAGCATGGCATACGAAAGAAATGAGCAATTGCCATATCAGATTTCTCTAATAATCGTATTTACATTATGTACATCTATTTCGTGCGTCTAAGTCAGCTGATTCTATTCACAATTCAACATCGCTACCGTCGTCTAGCTCATTTTCCTCGTTTTCGCTATTGTCTTCATCGCCTACTGTTTCTTCCATTTGCCCGTTATCAATTCGTATTTTCTTGGCTCTTTGCGCAAGCAGTGCGACTATAAGTTGCCCATACTGCTCATCTGGGATACAACCTTTTGCTTCGTTAGCTGCGATGTTCCACGCTAGCAATATCTCTGCACTTTTGAAGGGCTCAGTTGACGTTGTATCGGATGCGTTCTCCCAGAAGGCTCCCGCTTTCGCTGCCAAAACCTTTCCGAGTCTTCGCTCCTTAGTGTCCGTGTACGTCTTCACTTTCAGGTACTTGTACTTCAACTCCTTCGCGTGGACAATCCGTGCATGCACTCGGACAAGCATCAGGGGATCCGACCATTCTTTGCTGTCGAGCTTGACACGGAATTGGCATACATCGTTGGCCTTCACGCCCGTGATTTCTCCGAAGCAAACGGCGTAGCTGTTTACGGTCATCTGATCGAACGAAACCTCCCATACCGGGTTGGCCACGTACGCTTCGGCTTTTCTAGCAGCCCGATTCACCGCCTTACGTTTGCCCGTGTACACGGCAATCGGTGCACGTTCTACGCGTTCTTGAATTCGGGCTGGAATTTCTGCTGCTGCTGGCATCTGAGCTTCGGCGAGTCTGAGAGGAGCTTCCAGGGCATGCACCAAAGGGGCATTCAAACGTGCGTGCAATTTGCTCGGCAAAACGAACGGGACATTGGGCTCCTCGAAAATGCCCTCCTCGGTCAGCTTTCGTTGCTTCCTCAACAGCTCCGCCCACCACGCCTCGTGGGTAGGTGTAAACGTCGTACTCAAAATGGTCCGTAACCCTTGCACCAGATCCTCGAGCTTCGCAAGCCCTTCGTCGGAGAAGGCTTTCGGTTTGACAAAATCAGGCAGGTTCTCAGGCATGATTAATTCTCAACACCTTGAGACCCTCCTCCGGTAGCCACTTCTTGTCGGTGGAATACATCTTGTATTGCACGACCACTTCGACGTCCTCGTTCATGTACGCTTAGAAGGTCTGTTGTGTGGAGATGCCACAGACGTTCTCGTAGCGACCACCGAACCAGGTCTTCAAATCGTGCACTTTCGCCACCGCGGTCGTGAAGATGCCATCCGAGAAACACTCCTTTGCGATTTCCATCATTTCGTCAAGGGTCGTCGCAAGCTTGCGTTTATACACAGAAAAACGCGAGAACATCTGGTCGATGTTCTCGTGGGTGTGGCCGACGATTAGGAAGTTCACCTTCACCTTCTTGAACGCGCCGGACATAACCAACCAAGAGATATACGCCAAAAGCATAACGCTCTTGTTGGTGCCCACGTTGTCGAGCTGGACGTATAACACTTCCGGCATCGGGTACGGTTCTTCGCCATCCCCTTTACAGTACGACGGTGCTCTTGAATTCGAGTGACGTCACGATGCAGCACGTTCAGCAGGAAGTTGGCGTCGTCACCGTAATTCGCGTAGTTGAAGTCCATAAACCGGACAACGTTTTCGATGATGCTACCCATATTGTGCACGTCCAAGAAGTCCTTTCGGTCCAGATATGATGGCATGCGCCTGAAATGCGGCAGGCGCGTCGTCCATTGGGTCATCCCGTCAATGATGACAGATGAATATTTCCACCACGTCTTGTTTTCCTTGATGCTCTTAGTCATGTTGGATTTTCGGCCGTGTTTGTAGAACTTCTCACGCTCGGCACGCGCTTGGTTAAGGTGCACCTCTCGCATTTTGTCGTATGGACCTGCCTAAAAAAACGTTTTAATATACAAACTTCTAAAACAACGTAAAACAAATGCAAATACTATATTTTTCAGAATTTAGCTTACCGTGCTGGGATTTAGGTGTGCCCTCCTTCAAGAGTTTGATCGAAGCACATACACTGCACTGCGAAAAACGCTTGCACTTCGGAACTTTGAGCCAAGATTTGAACTCGTCTTTCCAGATTTCGTAGAAGTACGGCAAGGAGACTTCCTTGGATTTGCGGTCGTGAATAGATAAAGAATCAAGATAGTCATCCCAAGTCTCTTCTCTTGTCTTCCCCGACGGGAGATGCGTCTGAGGTTTATGAGCCTGATGTTCGCCCTGTTCAGCCGCTTATTTATTCACGAAGGCAACGACATTTGATTTTTTGTTGGACAAACGCCGATTTGCCTCGCTGCCAGTCAGCCCGTGAATGAAATTTGTTCTTCCAGAGAGAACACGCTCGCGTACGTCGCAGAAATAGCCTTGGCTTATTTTGTAAACCTTCTGGTAGAAGGCCGAGCACACCTGTAAATATACAAGCAAAGTGAATTTCTTCAAAAAGAGTCAAACTGCTCATGAAGCTAATGAGCAGTTTGGGGAACCAACAGTTATACTTTGGGGGAATTCTAAAAAAGAAGGAAAACTGCTCATTAGCTTAATGAGCAAGGCATTTTCAGCACAAACATTATACTTTTGGGGAATTCTACATCTTAATAGCAGCAAACTTTCAGGAATATGCACAAACATTTATACTTTTGGGGAATTCTATAAAACAGAAGGAATACTGCTCATTAGCTTAATGAGCAGTTTAGGCAAACTTTCAGGAATATGCACAAACATTTATACTTTTGGGGAATTCTATAAGAAAGAAGGAATATTGCTCATTAGCTTAATATGCAGTTTAGGCAAACTTTCAGGAATATGCACAAACATTTATACTTTTGGGGAATTCTATAATAAAGAAGGAAAACTGCTCATTAGCTTAATGAGCAGTTTAGGCAAACTTTCAGGAATATGCACAAACATTTATACTTTTGGGTAATCCTATAAAAAGAAGGAATACTGCTCATTAGCTTAATGAGCAGTTTAGGCAAACTTTCAGGAATATGCACAAACATTTATACTTTTGGAAATTCTATAAAAAAGAAGGAAACTGCGCATTAGCTTAATGAGCAGTTTAGGCAAACTTTCAGGAATATGCACAAACATTTATACTTTTGGGAAATTCTATAAAAACGAAGGAAAACTGCTCATTAGCTTAATGAGCAGTTTAGGCAAACTTTCAGAAATATGCACACACATTTATGCTTTTGGGGAATCCTATAAAAAAGAAGGAATACTGCTCATTAGCTTAATGCGCAGTTTAGGCAAACTCACCTGTCTGTCACATATGAAGAACTTAAATATGAATCCGGAGTCACAAGTTCTGGTACCGCTCTTCATAAGATCTGTTACCATCCATTCTTTACGATCTTTTTGAGACAAGCCCCAAAACATTTTGCGTTGAGCTGTTAAAGCCCAAATATGAAACATCATGGAGCAAAACGTTTTGCATTTGCACCGATAAACTGCAACACTATCTATGCCAGACTGTGAAAGGTTTCGTTCTTTGATTGATATTGGCTTGTTTTCTATGGGTTTTCTTTTTGTTGATGTGTAAACTGCTCGCTCTTTACCGACCTTAGTTGATTTCCCATTCAGCACACTTTCACTCGTTTCGTCACCCACGGAGTGCGAACTAAAGCTTGCGGAAATGAGGCTACATAGAAATGGAATTAGAACCGATAAGTGCGCTATATACCAATGGAAAAGCTTTCGTTCAGCACACGCACACATGCAACGAACGATAGTCAAATAACTCCAAATGTGCAAGTTGGCGTGTTGGGATTTGAACCCAATCTATAATATGCATTCAACATACACCTAAGACACCGTGCATGCCAATCGTGACGATAGTACCCGCGGATCCGAATGTTTCCGCACACACCGATGCAAAATCGAGTCAGTCGCGGAAATTGCCGCAGAAAATGTGCAGAACCGAGAACTTCCAAAAGAACACTATTCACAGATACGGTCGGGGACCACTTGAGAAGCAGCCGCGCAATTACAAACAACATCGGAGAAACGGGGAAACAGAGAGCCAGGAACAAACGCACCGTAATAAAGGCTGGGATGGGAGCTTTGAGTCTCACGGACAACCTGCACAATCCCCGACACGCCCACAAACCGCCGACTTTCCGTTTACAGATAAACAATGAAGAATAGTGAAACGTGAAAAATAGTTACAAGTGGAAAAGCTGGGGCAGCAGCTAAATTAGGTATGCGTGCAGTGCAGGACTGCAGGGTTTGCGGCAGGTCCTGGTGAATAATGAACGTATGTATGGCAGGCGCGGAAGCAACGTATTTGCAACGCGGGTGCTCGGTCAAACACGCATACCAACATACACAGGCCCGCGGCATTCGGCCTCACTGCTGATTCCATGAACCTGGGTACTTGGAAGTAGAAAAATTAACGATGCGAGTCCAGGAAATATCCGGATCTGACGCCCGTAACTATCAAAAATTCAATCCGACGATGGCCCGAACCGATCTTTATCTGGAATCTAAAACATCATTGGCTCGAATATTTCGAACCAATGCCGGACCTGAATGGAAGATCAGGTATGAAAAAGTTACGATTTCAATGAAGTAATACTGCGAATGCGATTGCTGGTCAGCTGAGCAACGTCTGTGCGCTCCTCACAAAATCTAGAGTAGGAAAGCCGACGTCTACAGTAGAACAGCCGACACGATCGATGCAGCAGATGGGCATATTTGAATCGGAAGGCTGAAAAAGAGGACATTAGTGGCGTTAATAATCCGATATATATATATATATATATATATACCTTTAGGATCCGACATGGATGCACCGATGGGCATTGCAATCTACACCGCCATTAGAAACGTAGGAAACCTGATTGCGAGAAATATCTAACCTGACGTAATATTACTTCATTTCATTGGGAAAATAATATATGACCGACAGATTCAGTCCTGGTTCATCTAATGGTTCCAGGTTTGAGTCACCCAATGCTGTCGTGTCAACCTGTGTCAACAGGACGAGAAGAGCCATCGTGATCGAGACAGTCGCCTAGGCGGCTTCTCCATTCAGTATTCTAAACGAGTATAAGTAAGTTTTGGGGCCCAATATAATTGCGTCCGGGTCCCACACGCAACGAGGTGTATACTCGACCAATCCATAAGCATGACAAAGAGGTATATTCGGTGGGGTCTTCCCGGTCATGGAAGATCAAGCAAGCAGACGGGGTTCCGCCGCCTGCAGAGCAAGTACATACCTCAAGCTGCTGGGAGGACAACTCCAAGAGTGGACGCGTTCTGCGACACCATGGGGAGGAACCGGCAACTGGAGGCATTCTGTACGGACTGCCTCAAAGAGCAGTGGAGAGGAAGAATCGCCTGGTGCAACCCCCCTTCTCCGATCCTGACGTAAGAAGCATCGATGCCATCCTCCGCCATTACGACTCAGCGAGGCGCGGCAAGCACCTGACAGCACCGCGGCCGCCATGTTCCTTCTGCCCGACTTTCCCCGAGCATTATGGAGACCACTCTTACGAGAATACAGAATGGGGATCGTGGAAGTCACCCCCCGCGTTGACGAACATGGGGAACCCACACGACTCTTCTCGTCGCCCGGAGAAGGACGAGGTCACCGAGAAGGGCTGCTTGAGCCACCGCTCAGACTCTGGCCAACGTCCAAGTCCATGCGTGGCAACCAAAAGCATCTCCGCACCCAGCCCAGGGTCTTGTCCCGTCCAGTGTGTCCAGCTGATGGGGCGTCGTGAGCCTCCCTCGTCACTATCTCTCGTAGACTGAGGGGACGAGTCCGGTGCCAGCACGATTTGGTAGCATCCCTCGGCAATGCGCAAGATGAGGTCGCTTATTACCAGTCGGAAATGCTCCGTGCGATGGTTATGCGTGTTCAAGAGCTCCTCCTTCAGTGCTCGTAGGTATTCACACCGGCGATACTTCGCTCGGAGCGCTTAAAGGAAGACCCGTCGCTCCACTACTCCGGCTTGGTTGCGTACCTCTGCTGCGGTTCCCTTCATCACTACCTCTGCTGGGTGTGAAGGAGGGGTGCGGCTGCGCTGAGGTCGGTTTTGGTCCTTGCGTGATGGTCTGCTTAATACCACCAACACCCCCTCAGAAGATCTACTGCTGAGCTGGAACGCGTTCCGCTCGGCGGTCCAGCGAAAAGACATCAATAGATTGTTTGTCTCGTGTCTGCGACCACACTCCGAAGTTTCAGTTGGAATAGGCTTGCATACGCTTAGCTGATCGCATTCCCGGTTTCGGTTTGGGTTTGGCAAAAACCCTGAATGGCAGCGTGCTGGAATAGCATCAGAATGATCTCGCACGTAACGAAAATTCCGAAACGGAGGAGTTTCTTTCTTTTTAACCCGTTAAAAAGCAAATTTCCGATGAGCTTCCTATCACTACGCGTATCCGTTTATGTTCTATCTAACGCTCAACCAAGGCAACTTTCGTACACTAACAAACGCGTAGATCCGAAACCGCTGCGGGCTCTAGGTCACGGGAACTTGCGAGTTACATGAATCATGCAGTCTGCAGTTTTCAAATATGGAAAAAAAAACATTTCTAGGAACAATTTCCGCAAGTCCGATGTGGCAGAAATGTAACATCCCGCGAGAACGGGGCTCCCCGGTGCCCGCGGGTATGCTGCGTTCGCAGGTTTCAGAACACCACACTTTCCGGCAGAAATACGACCCGATTCGGTTGAACTCGAATTGGAATGTCGCGCCACTGTCGGGGTCATGTGCACGACAGCGCCAGTTGTGAAAGTTTTCTCAAAACTTTACAAAGATTCGAGATGCTCAAACTTATTGTGAAAATTTTGGAGCTCCCTCCTTCCATAATTCACACATGACAATCAGAAGTTATGCTTCTTTAGAGGGCTCGAAACTTTGAGCTCATTTTGAGCTTGTCGATTTTACAAAAGAAATTGCGCATCCAAGTCTGGTCACATTTAACGTGATATAACGTTTTCACGATATGCATATCGATCATCCAACAACCTTAGTAGTTACCACGAGATAGAGCAATATACTCACCTTCTGACGGCCAGTGAATTTCGTGTCACCGTTACGAAATACGGTTCACCGTTACGAAATAAGACTTATCCCCGATTCATTTTCATGGAACTTTTAGAAACTGGCCAATCCGGTTCGAGAGCTTTCCACATTTTCATCATGTTTTCATCGCCCTTCCTCTACATTGACCGTAGTTTGACTCGGTTTCCACTACTCGTTTTGCACACCTTCGTTCATTCAAACTTGACGCGTGGTCGGATTCTGACTGATGTACTTCCACATTATCTCATAAGCGTTGAATAATCAATCTGCCACATAGCCTTACAACAGACGTTCAATTTAATATATTCTCGCGGATTCCCATGTATCCGACGGGTTTTAGAATTTCGGTCTTCGCAAGAGCGACAAATTCGATGAATAGTGTCCCTCTACTGATTTCCCTCCCTCGCATGCATCATAGCGATTCCGCTCCGCGCAGCAGAGCGCTAATGCGCCCCGCCCCGCCCCGCCCCGCGGGGATGATAACGTTAGCACCCACATATTACCCATTAATAACACGCTTCCGACACGTTTTGGATGCCAACACGCTCAAACCCTAAGTCACAAGTCCTAGTACACCCCCCTGACTTTTCCATGTGCTGCACACAAAATGCCTTCGAATGAACCAAAATGGACCTTCGCCATTGTTTTTGGCAACATCGAAATAAGTAATACAGCGATTAGTATTGATGGCATACGTTAAAGAATTTTCCGAATAAAACCTAAACCCTTAACTTGGCCATTTCGAACCCCCCGTGGGTGCCATTTGGAGATAATATTACCCAACGAAGCTGGCGGCTTACTCCACCAAGTTAACAGGTTGGGAAGATTGTCTAGCTAGGCGTCGGTCACAATGTTATCGCCATAACGCGTGACACCGCGACCGCGATACTGCGAAGCTGGAACTGAGTGTTATAAGAAGGCACCTACTACTATATATTACTATAGCGTACCAACTATTAATGTTCCCATCAGGCATCTCTTACGTATCCCCGGCGTTTTTATTTTGAAAAAAAACGTGTTTTTTATCTTCATTTGTCATAAGTAATATATCATATGTCGGTTGATTTTCAGGCTAGCAACCTGAATCGGCATCTTCGCCATATTGAAAATTCGATTATTTACTCGTCGTTTAAAAAGAGAGCTGATAATGCCACGTGCATACATGCGATGTCCACGCCTATAAAAAGATGCCGATCAGACATCGAGCTCGTGCATATTCCTTCCGCGGCATGCTTGTATGCAAGGCAGGGTATCAGTTGGTCCAGGTGTTATTAGTCGATACCGATAGTTACAAAAGCGCTAGCTATTAGTCGATGCCGATATTGCCAAAAACTTATCAGGTAATACCGATAATAGCCACTCAGGTATTAGTCGATAGTGACATTCCGACATGTTCAAAAAAATGTATAACTTGATACCGATATCCGAATATACGAACGAATGTATGTATAATATCGGACCACCCGGTTACACAGCTATTACCTCCCAATATCCTATTTAGCCAGTTCTATCGCCGAGTAATGTGTCTAAGGTTTATGAAATTATATTTATATCTAGCTAGCTCATTGCAGTCATGAAGCATGAACGAGTACTCTACGGTACCTTCCTTAACACCTAAAAGGCGAATTCGTCATACTGAAAAGCTGATTAACTTTTTGCAGGTGGTACGCGCTCACTAAACCTTCCGCCACTAGAGCTAAGCATATATATGTAATCTCATCCCTTCTTGGCGCAAATCGAACAGATATGACCTACGGGTTGTATACATTGTCGAAAGATATGATTTCGATATGCCTACATCAAGCTATGAAAGCGTTCTATGGAGGTGGTAGCCACCATACGAAATGAGCAGTGACCAGAGAAATTCCAGAGCTTCAAGGGCATGCCATCGGCGATATTCCGAGATCTAGGGTGTGTGACCTTGGAGTGGGTTGGGGGATGTGTCTAGATGATGGGGATATGTCATGGGCCGCACACAAGTGCCGCAAGTCGTGGGGATATCGGTGCCGGGCCATATGCCACCATACGAAATGAGCAGCGACCAGAAAAATTCCAGAGCTTCTGGGGCATATCATCGGCGACATTCCGAGAACTAGGGTGCGTGAGACCTTGGAGTGGGTCGGGGGACGTGTCTAGGTGATGGGGATATGTCATGGGCCGCATACAAGCGCCGCAAGTGAGAGTAATGTACGCAATCGTGACGGGTATGCAAAAAAGCTGATTAACATACTGAATAAACCAATTCGCCTTTTAGGTGTTAAGGCGTTTTCTTAAGTCATTGTATATATGGCCCGCAAGTCGTGAAGGCCCTCTCTACACTTGCAGGGCTTGCAGGCGCAGCCAAGAACTCCCTTGCCACTTTGGACATGTATCGGGCAGGTATACACCTGCTGGCGTCCTCCACCAATGCTCTAAAGGGTCGGTGTTCTATTTGTGAGCAACTGGCAAGGCAAGATACTTCTCAAGTTCATCTTCCTTGGTTTTTGCTAGAGGCAGAGCCTCTGCCTCATCCTCCTCGTCACTACCAATATCTGGGAAGGTAGCTAAATATTGTGGTTAAGACTTGGCTTTGGGAGCAGGTTGCACCACACTTGCACCAGCCGCCGGTTGGTGCGCCAGGCCCGCTTTAAATTCAAACATTCCGATATTATTCCGATATGTTGCCAGTGATTTGGTATCAGCCAATAGCGATATGTGCATGCATGTTATTAGTCGATAACGATATTACGTAATGAGTTATTAGTCGATATTGATATTCTGATAACGCAACAAAAAAATATCGACTAATAGTTATATCACCGATATATCGATATATCGGGCATCGGAAGTTTCCGATACCTAGCCTTGCTTGTATGCCGCGTTGTCCATATATGGGTGCAAGTGTCCCTATATCCCTACAAATTTAGGAATCGTAGGTAGGGCCATGTTTGCCTTGTATCTACCTTGTGTCTGGATGGCCAAAAACCACGACCAGACATGGCCATGTTTAGTCAGTTTTTCAGCGGCGCAACACAACCCAAGTAAGGCCATGTTTGGTCGTGGTTTTTGGCCTTACTTACCCCTTACTTACCTTGTACCTACCCAATGTCTAACGCACCATACGTACGCACGTGAATGCATGAATCACTTAGACATTGGGTAGATACAAGGTAAGTATGGCCATGTTTATACATAAACAAGGTAAGTAGGGCCCTACCTATCATGTATCTGTACTCAAGTACAAGGTAAGTATGGCCATGTTTATACATAAACAAGGGTAAGTAGGGCCCTACCTATCATGTATCTATATCCAAGTACAAGGTAAGTATGGCCATGTTTATACATAAACAAGGGTAAGTTTGGCCTTACCTATCATGTGTTTATTCTCAAGTAATGATCAAACATGGCCATGTTTATACATAAACAAGGGTAAGTATGGCCTTACCTATCATGTGTTTATTCTCAAGTACTGATCAAACATGGCCATGTATATATCTACCGCATATCGAATACGATGTAAACATGGCCATATCTACCTAGATATTCGGTCTTTCAACGAATAACAAACACATATTAATGATATGCTTTAACACACACATATTGGATATGCTATGTATGCGTTGCATACTAAGTTTCAATATGTTGCATGCACAACATATTGAAACTTAGTATGCATACCGCAAGTTGGGATGCACTATTTCCTAGTTGATGCTTTCGTGCTTTGAAAAGTATGCATGTGATATGTGAAAATGCGACAAGGCAATATCAATTGCTATTCGAAACTATTTTTACTCGCTACGTAACTACATGCTCAATACGATAGGACACACAAATACAAACAAGCATGGGTTCTAACGCACAAATGAATACATTATGCGATACAGTTAATACAAACCAATATCGCGTAAGTACTATATTTTCTAATCTACTCCCTAAATATTCACTACATTACTATTTCAAATCCTACTTGAAAACTATTTCGTAAAATACAAACAATAAGCCTATCTACAATCTACAACGCGAGTGTTGGCGTCGTTGATGAGCACGTGCCTTGCTCCTCATAAATTTTCAGCCATCCTATATCAAAGGACAAGGAACCAATCGTTAGTAAATCTGGAAGAAAAAAAACAAGCACGCAAACGAAAACAATTCAAAGACAAGGGGTCAAAGGAGAATAGAAGTCGAAGGCGATGGAGTCGTTCGTGGGTTGAATCGCGTTTTCGCCGGTCCAACTCACGAGTCAATCTGAAAAATAGCGCCAACGAAAAAGAGGTTAGTAACGAGGGAAAAAGGGGGAAAAATAAGAAGAAAGTTAAGGAGAGTGAAAGTTTAGAGGGGGTGAGTTGGATTCGAACCAACCAAATCTAGTCCAAAGGACTAGCGGGAAAAATCTCCCGTTCACCCCATGTAAACGTTCAATACGCGCAGATCTAACTACATCTGCGCGTAAAAAACACTACGGCACTAGTACTTGCACGCAGGAGAAAATATGAAAAAGCAAGAATGAATTCAGAAGCAACGCATGGAAACAAAAGCAAAAGCGCAAGCAGAATTTTGTACAGTGCAGACAGGCACTGCACTGTACAGATGGTCAACGAGAAGAGGAGGAATTTCGAACTCCAACGTTTACAAGTACCGTGACTGACAACTCGAACTGTGCACTGTACAAGTATGGTGACATGACATGACGTCTACGGTGACACGCGGTCACCTCTGCCATCGGCTATCGCAATGTCGCATGTCAACGTGCTATCAGATATCGAGCTATCGATGCCGTGTCTCTCACCCGATCGCGCGACGTTGTCTTTTGTGTCATCACTCGAGTAATGTGTAATCGCCTGGCATCTTCTGGGATAAACTGAAGACTCTCGATTTTCGAACGCCGCGATCTGAACGGTCTGAACCTGTCCGCGAACGGTCGGCGATCTGAACCTGCGCGAGTGGCGATTCCGGGTCATGGGACCCATGTTTTTTCTGTTGCGCTTTCTTTTGTGCATATTTTTTTCAAGGGTTTCCCACTTCTGGACCATTCCTGAATGGCCCATAGAATATTTGAGCAAGCCGTTTTCACCATCGTATTTTGCGAGCAAGCCCCTTTCTTTTGAGCTCAACTTGTTTTTTTCATGAAAATGACCGATTTTTGTCCACGCTTGCCCCTGCACCCTAAGGTATGGTCTAGACATGACCATGTTTGGGTCGTTTCCCCATTGGGTTTTGCATTTGGGGCATTGATTTGGGCTATGTGCGCCGCTGAAGATGTCTACCTTGTGTTCGCGTGAATGCTGTTCGAACCGGGCCATACCAGGGCAATTCTACTCAGGTACAAGGTAAACATCTTCGGCGGCGCAACACAAGGTGGTTTACCTTGTTTTACTGCCAACATTGCCCAAAAATGGCCAAGTTTGCCACGTGTTTTTGGACATTGATCAAACATGGTCCGTTTTATGTACGTCTTGCCCAATGTTGGCAGTAAAACAAGGCTAACAAGGCCGTGTTTCACCATCTCGGCTGTTGAAACTGCTTAGATAGGGCCATGTTTACACCATACTTATGATGGTACAGCAGGTTACGTACGTGGGCAAAAGCGGTTTGCAGGCACAATAGGCGATGACATCCCGCGCACAGAGATTGGCGCAAGGTGGGATTCCGGAGGAGAGACGGAGGGTCAATCCATCGTCGGCCTTCGTTCAGGAGTGCCCCCTCTGCCCTGGGCACTTTCATGACACGGCGCGTTGCCCAGCGGTGTGTGGTTCATGTGATGTGGGACTTCGTAATGCCGCCATGGACTTGGACGAGATCGTTTCGGCCTTCCAGACCGCTTTCGACGAGGAAAACGACGAGGACTTCGCTGACTTGTGCCACGTACACGGCCAACCACTGGTGCGTGACGATCCTGAGCCCTTCACCTATCCGGTGCGGCACGACGTGGGATTGCGTGCCCACTATGCGGGCTTAGGTCATGGAGCTTCGGGCGACGGCATGGAGGGTGTGCTGTCGGGTGCACGGGGCGTCCTTAATTCCCTCCGGTCTGCGGCTAAGGCTGCACAGGTCGGTGGTGCTACCGCATCTGGTGATGAGCAACCACCGCTGCACATCGGCACTTTGTCTGTGCCGCAGGTGGTGTGCGATGCGCCACCACCTGCCAATCACGGGATCGACACGGGGCTTTACCCTATTTCGGCAACGGACCCCGCTTCTTTCGGATCTCCTTTCGAGGAACCGCTACGAGTGTCTTTTATGGACCGGGTGATGCCCGCATGCTCTGACCCTTCCATTAAGTTGTGTTCGATTGAGCCTTCTCACGGCTCGATTCACCCGGGAGAGCTTTCCGTGATCGACGATGACGACGGCTCCGACAGTTATTCCTTTTCCGGAGACGAGATTCCCTCGGCCCCGCCGGCTACACGGTCACGTGTCGGTGTGGCAACATTGCCGAGATTCTTCTCCTTTGCATCTCTAGCCCTGCCCGCACTCATGTGTCTTGCATGTGTGTCAGCGGTTCAGGGTTCGGTGGTGCTCGATCGAGCCCCTGAATTCACCGCAGCGGTGCATCCCACTGGGGTGACTGCCAGCAGTCTGTCTGACTTGCCGTACTGTTTTACTTTCGGCATTTCTTTTCCTTCTGTGGTTTCGGCAGGTTTGAATTCTGATTTTCAATTTTCGGAATTCCTAAATTTGCTCTACGAATCTTTTCCTGCCTCTGGTTTCTGGTCTTGGCTTCTGGATTATGACACTGGCTTCTGGTTCTGGACTCTGGTTTCTGGACTCTGGTTCTGGATTATGACTTCTGGACTCTGGTTCTAGTTGAACATCTTTGACACTGACACCTTCTTCAACTCTGGTGAACTCTGCGGCTTTGTGGACCACTTCGAAAGTGGCTGAGTAGCCTTGAGATTCAGCTGTAGGAACTTAGCTTGTGAGCAATTTCCTAGCAGCAGCTTTAGAAAGGGACCGCCCTGGCTAAAGCACAGGCCTCCCTCTAGCAGTTTCCAGCTCCTAGCTGTTTGTTGTTTCGGAACTTTGGACTTTATCTGTGAGCTGCTCTCTGCCACCTGAACAGCACTCCGTACAGTTACAGGGTGGTGTGCTGGATTCAGTGCACCGTAGGTCATACCGTGCATGACTCCGTTCGACTGTACCAGTACTCGTACAGTACTTGGTGACAGATACCTAGGTCACAGATGCATTATATATTTGTTTACCTTTATAATCAGTTTACACTTGTATGAGAACTTATCAGTGACCACCCCGATATAATACGGTATATTATATCTCACACCCGTCTTGAAGACGTCTATGCCATCAAACTTGGTGGGGTCGAGTACATATTTGTCAAGGCGGCTTGGCTGCAAAAGCCGACAAAAGCGAAGATCGCCATGTATAACCGGATGAACTCCATAGTTGGCCCGGACAGCGTCACGGGCTGTTTCTTTTGCGATGACCCCGAGAACCCTGACACCGTCTTCGATACCAGAGAGCCATTCATGCTCGCAGATCAGATCGCGTCGCAAGTAGTAATTGTGAAGCATCCTTGCATGCAAACTGCGGTGGTTCTTGACCCTCGAGCAGATTTCTTCGAGCAGAATGTCCAGGATGAAAATCCTAGCGAGGACGAGCTTGCTTAGTACTTAGGCCTGCAGTACGACATGGCATTTGTGTAGTGTAAATAGATAGCATCAGTTTGTGTATATACATAAACAAGGGTAAGTATGGCCCTACCTATCATGTATCTATACCCAAGTACAGGGTAAGTATGGCCATGTTTATACATAAACAAGGGTAAGTAGGGCCCTACCTATCATGTATCTATACTCAAGCACTAGTCAGGTAAGGCCATGTTTATACATAAACAAGGGTATGTAGGGCCCTACCTATCATGTATCTATACTCAAGTACAAGGTAAATATGGCCATGTCTATACATAAACAAGGGTAAGTAGGGCCTTAATTTAGTAAGGACTATTTTACTCATTTAGTAAGGACTAAATAAGCGTAATAGCCCAAAAAAAACAGATTCCAAAAATATTTTTTTCCAATGTTTTCAAGTACAGCCCAGGTACAGCCCAGGTACAGCCCAGGTACAGGGTAGGTATTGCCCCCTACTTACCCCTTACCTACCCAATGCCCATACTGACCTAACTTTGAGGTGCTGTAACAGGAAGCGTAAAATGTTTTTTCAGTTAAATCTTTGGAGACTGTCCATAGTAAGGACTAAATAAGCGTAATAGCCCAAAAAAAACAGATTCCAAAAATATTTTTTTCCAATGTTTTCAAGTACAGCCCAGGTACAGCCCAGGTACAGCCCAGGTACAGGGTAGGTATTGCCCCCTACTTACCCCTTACCTACCCAATGCCCATACTGACCTAACTTTGAGGTGCTGTAACAGGAAGTGTAAAATGTTTTTTCAGTTAAATCTTTGGAGACTGTCCATAGTAAGGACTAAATAAGCGTAATAGCCCAAAAAAAACAGATTCTGAAAATATTTTTTTCCAATGTTTTCAAGTACAGCCCAGGTACAGCCCAGGTACAGGGTAGGTATTGCCCCCTACTTACCCCTTACCTACCCAATGCCCATACCGACCTAACTTTGAGGTGCTGTAACAGGAAGTGTAAAATGTTTTTTCAGTTAAATCTTTGGAGACTGTCCATAGTAAGGACTAAATAAGCGTAATAGCCCCCAAAAAACAGATTCCAAAAATATTTTTTTCCAATGTTTTCAAGTACAGCCCAGGTACAGCCCCAAGTACAGGGCAGGTACCGAGTAGCACAACTTTGAGGCCTCAAAAAGTGAGGTTACCAAAGCCATTCCACCCAAAACTTCGCTCCATATGTCTTACATCGACCCAAACCATCGATATCAACAATAAAAAACAAACTATCGGAAACTTCATTTCACCCGATTTTGGCTGGTTTTACCATTTTACTGCCGACATTGCCCAAGTAGGGCCCTACTTGGCTCGAAACACAAGGTAAACACAAGGTAAACACAAGGTTCTAAATTTGTAGGGTATGTTTCAGAGTATCCCATATATGTGTCAAAGTATCCCTATATGGGTCGAAGTGTCCCTATACGTGTCGAAGTGTCCCTATATGATTGTGTCAAAGTGTCCGTATACGTGTCCGAAACATATAGGGACAAGTCCCGATATGGTCCCTTTTGCATAAGTACGTTGAACTAATTAGCAAAAATGACAGTCTAGCGCCAATCGATGGATACGAACAACCGCATTGATTGCTCAGCGTTTATCGAGTGTTGACTATATAAATACCCACCTAACGAGTTGTCGATGAACTCGTTTACCATGGGTTATGACCCAAAAATGCATATCGTAAAGTTAATGTAAAAGGCTAAAACACTCAAAAATCGAGCAAACATATTAACACAATTTCACATAACTCATTGTACCTCGGCATAGATTGCACATGTGGTTGCATGCTAGCACACACGAATCACCGAAAATTCGATTGTGGGTGCGTGTGTCATATTCGTGACACGATCCAATCATTCGGCGAGCAACACGCACAAACACACACACATACACAGAGTTACGGTTGGGAATCTAAATTCCAGGCCGAATTTGTGGTGGCAATAACTTGTCGTAACCGATTTAAACCCGACGCATGGTCCAAATTGGGTTGAAAGCCAACGCTCGAGTTTGGTAAGGACACTTCGGACATGGAAGCAAGGGCGGTAGCGGATCATTTTTGTCGTATGGAAGGTTTTTTTATGTCGCGACTTATTTTGTCGCAGCTACGACAACAATGGACTTGTGGGTATATTTCGTCGCGGCTGCGACAAAAAAAGAGGTCTAGGGGGTATTTTGTCGCAAAAACCTATCATTAGAATTTATTAGAATTTACAGCAGGCAGGAATAACAGTTGAGTCATGGAAGTTGGCGGTTAACACTGACCAAATCTCCGTGCACGAAACGTGCAAAATAGAAGCAGGCATTGAATTAAACAAGCTAGCAAATAAAAATTGAAGCAAGCATTTGAACAAACAAGCAGGCAACGATTACATAACAAAATAACATGCAAGCAATGTTTACCAAGGCACTTAAAATGAATACAGCAATACCATCGAACGTGAATAGTTACAGCAACACATTCTACAGAAGGCGGGACTAAAACTAATCGACATTCGCCAGTGTTGCCGCAGCCATCTTCAGTCAAAGCAATTCCTGCATGTACAAATCTACATGGCGTCAGTCATAACGAGTAATATTGTGAACCCGCAAGGTCACCAGGAATTGCAAAATAGTACAGCAAACAGGGAGAAAAAACAACAACACCAAGCAAAGTCGCAGTAAATTCTCCTGCAAAAATACACAGTACGCTAGTTAGTCAGAAGTGTTGGGAATCGAACCCAAGCCAACGGGCAGAATGCCAACCGGCCTCCAAGCACTCTCAGGCACGTTAATAGAGTAAGAAAACCAACTAACAGCGCGGTTATGTACAGGCGAACCAGACGAATAAAGTCAGTTAGTGGAGCCACATTCACTGCACATTGCAAACGGAAAGCGTCATAAATGTGGTCGCTGGTGGCCGGCGTCGCAGGAGTACGCTATTCCGGGCAAAAAAGCAGGACGCTAGCTAGCAGGAATGTTTGGGATCCACCCCAACCCAACGGGCAAACACATGCGCGACAGACTCCAAGCACTCGAAAATCAACCGAGTAACCAAAACAGCTGGATTCCATACTATCCAACGAAAATAGCTGGTTTGCCGACGGCGCAAGAACCTGCAAAACCGAGCTAGCAGCGCCAGGATGCTGCAACACGAAATTCGGGAAATTTGAGTTAGAAAACATATGAAGTTAGTATGCTGGTACGAGCATATCAACGAAACCAAAGGAAAACCTGCACACTCGATTTGACATATACACAGAAAAATGGGAAGCAAAGCCATACACAGCACTGTCGCTTAGTACGCTTGAAGTAATAATGAACTGGCGGCCAAGCTTAAGGCTAACGAAGGCCAAACTTACAGTTAAAAGTGCAATAGAGTCTGATTGTCACACAACTGTCCCGCGGCGGGCCGCGGCCGTCACGCACGTTATCGCGACAGCGAGTCAGCGACACTTGCGAGATGCGACCATAAGAATCTGTCATCCGACGGTCCGATCGTTCGGTCGACGATTCGATCGGTCGGTCGAAAATTAGTCGATGTAGGATTGTATTGTATTCAAGATCCCAGCGACGACTTGAAGATCTTGTCTTCGGAACCGAATCCAATAGCACGCGAAATCGGACTGTCCGATCGTTCGGTCGACGATTCGATCGATCGATTCGATCGATCGATCGAAAATTAGTTGATGTAGGATTGGACTGTATTCAAGATCGCTGCGACAACTTGAAGATGCCCTTCTTCAAGAATTTGTCATCTGACTATCCGATCGTTCGCTCGACGATTCGATCGGGCGGTCGAAAAATAGTCGATGGGGGGATGGCATATCTTCCAAAGGCGTGCGACAACGCTGAAGATCAAAATTTGTTATGTGAAATTCTTTTGGGCAGTTTTGACAGTGCTCCGATGACGATGTCGTTTCGTCCCCCCACCTTTTTTATGTGAAATCGTTCTTTGTCCCTTTAAGGGAACGAAGCCCCGTTTCTGGTTTTTTCAGAAGATTCCTTTTTTTTGACGTGCGACAGAAACATTTTCTTGCGACAGCGACAGAAATGACCATGCATGCGACAAAAAAGCCCGGGTTCCAGCAAGGGCGCTACTCGGAGCCGGGAAAACGTCTACTCTGGACCTCCACGTTGGAAAGTTCGGGCCTCCAAGGATTGCCAGAAATTGTTTCAAAATAAAGGAAGCTTTCAGGCGAGGAACGTTTGTCGGAAGTCGCAAGTCGTCCGTTTGCTCGAGCGATGATGCGGTTGCCTCACGTCGCACCCGCCTTCGGTTATTTAGGCGGGGCGTCTTCGCTTTTTGAGGAGAAAGGTTGTTAGAAAGTGGAAATGGACACCAGCTGAATTCTTTTGCAGAGGTTGCGACAGAGTGTGTGAATGATGCAGTTCCTGATTATGGACCCTACTACATTCAAGTCCCATGACTACCGCCCCTGCACGTTGCGAATTATTCAATACACCGAAATCAAATTTTGAAAATTCCGTATTTCGTGCAACCCCCAAGCGCACATCGTTAGTATCCATTTGCAGTTCCCGTAGTCTGTGCTCGCGAATATCTATGCCCGTGCTCAAACAACCGCCTGATTTCCTTACATCACGTCCCCTTAGAGTTCGCGAAATTTGTTGCGAAATTTGGGTGCTTTTGATCCGCTTTTAGTATTCTCGAATTTTGACACGGGAGTGGTGGTATATGCCGAAACGGGCGAAATAGGATAATCCGAATTACAGTGATAATCACATTCAATATAGTAAATATTGATAAGTGAAATAGGAATATTGATCGGTGTCCTATAACCTGAAACCTATAATGGCACTCGGTACGGACCACTAACGGTCGCTCGGTCGGGCCTACCTAGTCATGCACCTCGTATATCATAGATCATGACACCTGTCAGAGGTCATAACCGGTACTACCGTTCAGAGCTGTCTGAGCAGTGTTCATCCGAAGAGTGGTGAAATTTTACGACATCCGCACGTGACTGACTGAAAATGGTCTCCGGACCTTTATTAAAAATAATGCGCATGATGAACAAACGACACGCGATAGAGAATCCGATTGATTCGAGAAACTCCTATTCAAGCGGTTGTCCTCGGATTGTTGCTGCCAATATCAATTTATTCGATATCGGTCATCCGGTGTCAAGTGTGACAACAAGTGATACTTTCCAGAACCGCGCCTGTAATATATCAAATATCAAATAACATTCCTGTGTGTGACGACAACCATTTCGAAACTTCATCGTTTCCCTCCAGTGTCAGCCCCTGCAGCCATGACCGGTTCCCCAGCATTTATTTCCGGACTTATTCTGTCATCGGTTCAGGTGCCATATTGTGCCCTGCTTTCATCGTGTGCTCTAATTCGGCACGATTACGTCATTAGGTAATTTCCGTCTCATCTCAGTGATGTAACCATGCTGCTGTTATCGGGTTCGGCGCGGCATTCTGTCAGACGGCGTCCTCCTCTCTCGTGACACAAGGACTCACAAACATGCAGAGTGTAATGCTAGTTCACACGACTAGAATACATACGCAATACGGGCGGGGAATTTATCGTAGGCAATGGCTAATGCATGTAGAGACTACGGATGTTACATCAGGTCTTGTGGGTATAATAGGATGATGGGACAAACCTAACGACATGAGTGACAAAGTATGTTTACAAAGTAGGGAAATGTCAGCGCGATGTCGATGCAATGAAAAATCGTTTTTCAATGGCAGTTATAGCCCGGTATACTTACCATCAGCTACATTTATTATCTTGAACCTGTCAATCATCCTCCTACTGTGCCCCACCTTCCCAAAAATACGTTCCTATACTGTTAATCGAGAAATCTCTGAGAAAAGACACGCTAGAAAAACACATAAGTGCTCTCACACCGCTCTAAAGAACGTGCGCATGAATTGTCTACATGAAAGCCATGGAATTTTCACTTGGTGCTCCAGCCCAGTAACACACAGGCAATGCAAAATTTGTCGTGCCCATGCATTGTGTCCTTCATTGCAACGAACAATTCAAACTGTTATTCAAACTTACTTCAAACCATAGCTTAGCTTTAGTTTGTTGTCCGATTCTGAGCTGTATCTCACATCATGCGTTGTGTGTGGAGAGCCGTAGCTGGTAAACATTCATCGAACTTAAAACCCAAAACAAACCTGTAAACTGCACTCAAAATCGTTTCAGCATAAAAGGTGGAACCGTTCTTCCATCATGGAATGTCTCATAGTTGCCACCGTACAGCGTTCACATCCCAAAATCACTTGGACAAAATGAGCATTTTTGCGCAACTCGCATCACATTTAAGTGATCAAGATCCGGTCACGTCGCGTAGGAACACGGGCAATCATATTTTCTGGAGGGCTAGGAGACGGATCCTGCACCAAGCACTATCAGAGGTCAGCATTTGGGGGCAAATGTGCAAGTGCATGCTCGGGAGGTATAGCCCAAGATTCCTTCTAAGAAACGGCAAGAAACCTAACTCAGAGTGGCCAGATTCTTGAAACAGGTTGCTGCAGGTGATGGGCACCTCATGCGCTTCTGTGATGCCTGACCAAGAGATCGCAGAAATGATGGAAACAACATTGGGAGATGATGGGGATTGATGCAGAGATAGGATATGGGCACACCGTGACACCAGGTGGCTTAAGGAAAATCATGGCCAACGCTGCAAAGCCAACTTGCATCCGGAAAGCGTTGAGGACAAAGAAGGTGCTCAAAACAACACAGCCCATGAAGCATCCGAACAGGATCATGCCTGTGCAACGAGGGTCCAGCCATTGCAGCATACCAAACGCCTGTGCACCCAAGCAGCTCACTCCAGGATCAGCATGGCCGAAGTGGGCCTTTAAAAGCGCGCAGAATGCCAGCATCCTTGTCAACTTGAAACGTTAAACCAGTGAATTCATTGCACTATCTTCCAGTGTGGTTCTTTCCCTTGGTACTACTTATTTCTCAATCCCGAACATACTGCCATGCAGCTCACTCTCTTCTTTGCGCCATTCAATGACCGGAGGCTGGTCAATTAGCACACGATGCAGGAGGAGCAAGTGGACCACACCTGTTCCATTTGAGTGGATGCACCGTCCAGCTTGATCTGAATAGAGCTCGCCACCTCCATCATCTCATTGTACTGCTTTTGGAGTGAGGCAAAGGGGTTCAAGGAGGAATCAGTTAACTCTCCAGCTTCGTCCTCCTCCTCCTCTTCCCCAGTCTTCTCTGCCTTCCTTTTTGCCTGTGCCCGACAAAAATAGTGAGCATTGGAGAAATGCTGAGCTCGCCTATGCAGACCCCCCTGGCTCCCTCGTGCCATTGGACACAATCTGCTACTCTCCTCTGCTGTGTGTCCCTGCATAGCCCCTTTATAGAGACAAATACCTTCGGCCATGTTTCAATGCATGCCGCATCCGAAGGCCTTTCTACAAAAGCCCGACGTGCCTACTTCCTAAGACCTCAGTTGCACATCAGCATAAGTCAAATTGCGGACCTCAGGGCCTTCGCGGAATCCAGAGGGCGGTCTGTGTGCGGGATGGCCACTTGTCAAGTACAGGAGGCATTGAAGGACCAACCCGACGGTCTACAGGGATTGGTGCGCGGCACACAGGGGCACAGCTCGGATACCTTGGCAACTTCTTCCTCGCTCAGTCCCATAGAGAGGTCCGGATCGATGCCAATGAAATCCATCTGAACTTCAAAACCTGCATTCAACCCCTCCACGCCGAATCTCATGCACGGAAACATGAGCGGATAGACTTTCACGGGGGCTCGTGAAACCTCGCGCAGGCGGGAGGGCAGGCGTAACTCGACACCACGCTCACCGCAAACAATGTTTCGTCGGATTTGTAGGCGCGTGAATGACTGAGTGAGGACGTCTGAGAGATCTCTTGCTTTCAGGATTGCTTTTTCGCGCTGAGCCATCGGGCAAAGTGGAACGCTGACAATGAGCTCACTCGGTAAATCAGAGTGCTTCCGTTACCTAATGAGATGACGCATGCATATCCCTGGAGCCTGAGTCACCACAGTGCACGTGAGCTCCCGACTGTTCACCAGGCACGCGCTGGCTACAAGGCGTTTCCATCCTGATCTGAGGCCCTGCTTGCCCCTCTGTGTTCATGGACATATCACCCCAGATCCTTGCTCCCGCATTCTCACCGCATCCACTTGGGAAGTACGCTCGCCGCCACCCATCCCAGAGCCGGCCATGGCAGTCACATGCGATCAAGCGTATGATAGCGGGATACCAGGTGGCGTGAGGGATGGGAGCTCACGCTTCGGATAGTTTCTGAGGCCGATCACTAGCATCCACAGAAGCATGAGAGGTGGGATCACATGCGCGTTGAAGATCAGCACCAGGGTAACGCAGTTCACAATGGTGCTGAAGAAGGGATTCTTCCAAGATTGCGCCAGGGCAAAGTTATCTCCCAGAGGCGCCATGTAGCTGATGCATTTATTCAACCGCGCTAGATGCGCCTGCGGAGCACAGCCGGCAACCATCTTCACACTGCACCAGGCTGATGGCAGGTACGTAGTGCCGGGCCAATGAAAGCCCTAGTCAGGGGGTACTATCATTAAATGGATGGGGGCTGCTCTTAGGAGGCGTTCGCATGTAAAAGTCTGTAAGGAGCATCTCGGGTGCTAACCCATCTCCATACTACTTCTCTTTTCAGTTGAGGCATCGGAGGCTCATGGTGCAAACCCGGGTCCGCAGCTGCTTACTCTTGGGTCCGTGTCTTGGAATGCAGGCGGCCCATGCGGCAACCACGTCGGGGTCTCGTGCGCAGGCCATCAGGGAAAAGCTCCAGGAGGCAGCTTGCAGGGGGGGCATACAACAAACAAAGTTGGGCTCCTGCATGCATGCCGTATCGTACAAGCTCACTGAGGGACGGAAGGCATGAGACCCATGCTATGCACGTGTAGAGCTCTTGGGGGCATGCTGTACCGTACAAGCTCCCAGGGGGACGGAAGGCACCAAGAAATAGGGAAGACGGGAGGCGAACCTTCAGCACGCGCATGTCGAAGGTGCTCTCCTTGCCGTCCAGGACCTCCATGCACAACTGCCGCCTCCCCCTCCATCCCCCAATGACGCACTCACCATCCAAGAAAGTCACACGTCTGGTCCGCACGGACGCACGAGCCAGGCGCTTCACATGTGGATGCCAGCGAGATATCAATCGCAGCGGCAAGTGTTGAGATCGGAGAAGCCGCTGTGGCGGGAGGTTCTGAGAGCTGCGCTGCGGTCTCCCCGAGGTCCCATCAAAGCCTCTCTCGTGCCACAGCACTGACCCATCTGAATTGAGTTGAGTGGCGAGGGAAGGGGGCCGGGGGGAGGGCACTGCGCGCACGTCGTAAAGGATGGGAGGGTTGCTCTGGGAGAGGGACTCCGCAATGATCTCCTTGCGGCGGGTCTCCATCCGCAATCCGTGGGTGCCCGGGAGGGGGTGCCAGAAGTTCTTGGGGGGAAGGGGGGGCTCAAGGTATCGTCCCATCATGTCCATGCTCTGACCGGTGGTATACTTGAACGTGAGGGCGATGTTCAAGGCGCCGTAATTGACAAGCTTGCCCTCGGAGGTGATCTTGTGTAGATTCACCCTCTTGGCATACCTTTGGTTACCCTGTTCCCGCATCAGAGATCTCCTCTCATTGGTCCGTCTCACGCCGTCCTCAGGATACTCCATCACTGTTGAGGGCGAATGAAGGCTGCTTTCAGGAGCGAGCCCACGTGGCATGCTCCCCTCATCTCTCGTAAGGCAAGCCCACGTGGCATGCTCCCCTCATCTCTCGCAAGGCAAGCCCACGTGGCATGCTCCCCTCATCTCTCGTAAGGCAAGCCCACGTGGCATGCTCCCGCATCTCCGCAAGGCAGCCCACGGCATGCTCCCCTGATCTCCTCAGTAAGGCAAGCCCACGTACGCTCCCGATCTCGTATGTGCTCTCCACGTGGGTGATGCTCCCGCATCTCTCGTAAGGCAAGCCCACGTGGCATGCTCCCTCATCTCTCGTAAGGCAAGCCCACGTGGCATGCTCCCCATCTCCGTATGCGCTCCACGGTACAGCTCTCCTCATCCTCGTAGCTGCCCACGTGGCATGCCCTCATCTCCCTCGTGAAGCCCACGTGGCATGCTCTCCTCATCTCCTCAGAGGCAGTGCTCCACGGGCATGCTCCCCTCATCTCCCGGCAAAGCCCACGTGGCATGCCTCCCCACTGTGGCAAGCCCACGTGGCATGCCCGCATCTCTCGTATATGGCCCACGTGGTACGCTCCCCATCTCTCGAAGGTGCCCACGTGGCATGCTCCCCTCATCTCTCGGCAAGCCCACGTGGCATGCTCCTCATCTCTCGCGTAAGGCAAGCCCACGTGGCATGCTCCCCTCATCTCTCGTAAGGCAAGCCCACGTGGCATGCTCCCCTCATCTCTCGTAAGGCAAGCCCACGTGGCATGCTCCCCTCATCTCTCGTAAGGCAAGCCCACGTGGCATGCTCCCCTCATCTCTCGTAAGGCAAGCCCACGTGGCACTCTCCCTATTGCAAGCAAGAAAGTGTGGATTGAAGGAAGACGCATGATCAATGGTATCACCATCACGCATCAGAAGACGCGCCAAAACGAACACGTAAGTCGGTAATGCTCAAGCGGGAGAGGAGCAAGAAACATCTCTGGCAAAGCAGGTATGGCTCGGTCTCCGGACTGGGGGCGGGGCGGCACCTTCAGGTTTGCCACCCTCACGCGCACTTTACCAGCAAGGCGGTTCGAGCTTTTGGACATGTTGAATACTGCCAGAACAAACGTGCTGCTTGTGTCGTGCACGGGGAACACCAGGCGTTCGTCCCATTTGGGTTCCTTTGTGCGCTCCGTCTGCAGGCGAGCAAGAGCTTGTTGGTCAACAGATTGGAACACAACCATGCGATATAGAACAAAGCTGCAAAGGGGAGCAAGAACTGGCTGCGCGCTTGTCTGTACTCTGAGCGTATAAAGGCGACTGTTATGCTCGAGAAATAGGATGAGGCCTGTTGTGACGGTTCCAGCCAGGCTCATCTGTTGTGCTCGAAGGCAACCTGAGAGTGTGCTCAGTGATCTGGAGAGCAAAGAAAGCATTCTTCAGGCCACCGCGGTAATCCAACATCCGTTAACTTGTATCAGCCATCACTAGAAGAGCAAGCTGGGCTGCGAGGCCACAGAACATACAGCACGATGAG
>LGRX02006006.1:0-22004 GCA_001247695.2 Cymbomonas tetramitiformis
GGCGGCATAGAGAGGTTGGCGAGGGCGGCGAAGAGGGGGCGGCAAAGGAATATACAGCAAGGTGTGGGTTGGCACCGCGTTTTGGATGTCAGTATCAAGTGGTAGGAAGCTAAGCGACACAAAGTCGGACGCAAGGGCAGTGGCGTCGCGGTTAACAAAGTTGACCACGATGCGCATCAGCCCAAGGCGGTCTGAGTGCTTGACCTCTGCCACCATGCCAAAGTCCACGTAGACAAGCTCCCCTGCCCAGCAGCAATTCGCACGATCAAATGATTCAGTCTACCGGGCCTCCGTACAATAGGACCACAAGTGCGCCAGGTATCTCTCCGTACGATATGATGACGAAGCAATTTACCCTCCGCACGATGTGATGAGGCAATTTGCTTTCCGCACGATGTGGTGACGAGGCATTTGGGTCTCTGTACGATGTGATGACGAGGCAGCCTGGTATTTTCACGATGTGATGACGAGGCAGCCTGATACTCACACCGCGTGATGCTGTGGATATCCTGGCATGATCGGATTGCAAATCGAGCATCGAGGCTGCCAGCTGACACTGCAGCTACCCCGGCAAGGAATGCGAAGAAGCTCGTGTATTGGAAGATCTACAGCTTTCTTGACATCTGCGACGTACGGCATTGAGCTATTCCGTTTAAATTGGAGCGCAACAGCAATTTAGTGGTTTCTAAAATCAGAATCTGTGACTCCTGTTGCAGTAGAGCAGTATGACACATGCAGCTTCGTGACTCTGTGCAGTAGTACAAATGGGCCACAAACCCTCACGGGCCATTCAGCTCTGTTCCGTTTGCTTTGCCAACAGGAACCCCACGGGCACTTTCAGTACTCTGTGAGGCGCACGCAAACACTTTGCTATTGGCTTTACTTGATTTTTCACGGTAATCAGTAGAGTAGGCTAGATAACTGCCTAGGAGAAAGAGTCTAGTGAAACAAGGATCGGGACTTCTAACAACGATTTCCACAGCCCTCCCGAAACAAAGACATTCTCACAAGAAACCTGCATGGAGCACGCACCCAGCACGAAGCTTGATATCAGGCCCTCACCTTGTTATCCAATCGTCTGAAAGTGCGGTTCGCTTGACTGGTCAGCCCCTGGTTACTGCCGATTCCGAGGTGCTTGCCTTTGAACATTGCTGCTGCGACAGCAGTAACCACACCCGTGCCCGAGCCGAGATCGACGGTGTTCGGCCCTTTTACACTTGCCAGACCTCGCGTGTAACCCTGCCACACGTGTGTAACCCTGCCACACAGGTCGAGCATTTGCCGCCACATGCGGTACACATCTGCCATCGAACTCGACAAAGGGGTCTCCTGGTAAACTTCCGACCTCCGTGTTTCGTGCTGCGAGTATGACGCGACGGCTGTTCGTGTTTCGGCTGTTTCGCTCCCATTGATCGCAAAGATCCCGCGTGCGCGAGTGAACGCCATTTTTTTCTTCGATTTTCGACCACAGCGCGCGAGCGATCAATGGGAGCGAAACAGCCGAAACACGAACAGTCGTCGCGTCATACTCGCAGCACGAAACACGGAGGTCGGAAGTTTACCAGGAGACCCCTTTGTCGAGTTCGATGGCAGATGTGTACCGCATGTGGCGGCAAATGCTCGACCTGTGTGGCAGGGTTACACACGTGTGGCAGGGTTACACGCGAGGTCTGGCAAGTGTAAAAGGGCCGAACACCGTCGATCTCGGCTCGGGCACGGGTGTGGTTACTGTTGTCGCAGCAGCAATGTTTAGAGGCAAGCACCTCGGAATCGGCAGTCACCAGGGGCTGACCAGTCAAGCGAACCGCACTTTCAGACGATTGGATAACAAGGTGAGGGCCTGATATCAAGCTTCGTGCTGGGTGCGTGCTCCATGCAGCCCCCTCCTGCTGTGCCTACACAGGAGCAACTTCCCGGAGATCCTGGAGGAGCACCCATTCCAATCATGTAGTGGATCGCCAGGATAGGAAGCTCCTCAAAGAACCGTTGGACGAGATTTCCGCTCAGTAGGGAAAGTTTGATGTGGACGATTGTTGCAACTCCGCGGGGATCTACCGGCAAGTGGACTCGCCAGACATACTGCCTAAAGGAACACTGACGTGGCAAGCACGCCTGGTGGATCTTCCCTTACACTAAGGACTCAGATCTCATTGAAAACGAAAGTCGGCACTTCCTCTCGGAAGTGGAGGTCGGACCCGGCGAACCCCTCAGCCATGTTTCTCTTGCCGGACTATGACGCCCCATGGCGGAGCCTGATATACCCTAAGTGCGCTCTGCACCTAGTAAAGGTGTACGATGTGATGGATGATAAGGGCTCCGCAAACTGTTCTTTCGAGTCGCCCAACGGGGCTGACTGCCCCTCCGGTGGCCGGTCTTCTGACTTGGGCCCCAGTTGCAAGCCAAGCAAAGCCCAGAGCCCCGCCATCGAAGAAGTCTCCAGCGCTAGGGGACGACCCGAAAGATAGAGCCGGTGGGGATGACAGGGGAAGCAGACAAAGCGAGGGCTGCAAAAAGTCCATTGAAAGCAGAGCAGTTTGTGCAGGCCTTGAAGCAAGTACTTGAGCACTGCTGAAGAGGAGTTGCTAGCCTCCCTCCGCCACCAAACGGACACGCTTTAGATGGTGGACAAGGCCATTCGGAGGGTCGCAAAAGTAAGGTACCAGTTGGTGTTGTCCCCAAATTCACAATTATCGCTCGCGATAATTTCGGTTATTCAGAACTGAGAAATCGAGCAGGCGCTGCTTTTGTCGCCCGGGAGAGGGCCCGATCGGGAATACGACACACCTCGGGTGGCGTCCCGATCGGGGTGTCACCGGGGTGACACCGTCCGCAAGGGAGTATCAGTTGCGGACGCCAAAACGGAGAGTCAGTTTCCACACTTCCGAACCCCGAAAGCCCCTGCTTTCTGCTCTGAAGTTTGTAAAAAATTCTGGTTGAGAATTAGTGTGGAAGTAGTTTACATTTGCAATTTTAATTTTATGCCTGCTAAAGGTATTCAGCGAGGCAGTGGGATTTCAGAACCGACTTCGGTTGACGCGACGACTCAAACGGACATTTCGGTACGGGCGGAATTTTTCTTGAACGCAGCTTTACTTTATCGTCGCTGCTGGACTCATCCGGCCTTTGTTCCGTGTTCGTGTTGCAGTACTTGCCAACTTTGGCTGCCTTGGGAGCCGTCAGCAGACTTCATTCCTCCGCGTATTTTCCCTGGGCACTACCTCGGGTGTTCTTGTTTGAGATGCCGGAACACCCGTACCGGAACACCCGTACCCCCAACGTTACCGCCAGCAATCGGGGCGGAAATATTTCCGCCCTTCGCCGACGGCGAATCCGTGGGGGCTCCGAGCAAAGCGAAGTCGATAGTCGGGCGCGCGGGATCAATCATCCCAGCAAAAGCTTGCCACTTCGTAAGTTCCGCTTTCACGGAAAAGACGAAAACGCGAAGAAGTTGAGGCGTGCGAAGTGGCCCCTCCAACGTCTGCGGATCATCCACAGCCAACTGCGGACAAAAATGACACATCAGCGGAAAAGCGGCCGGCCTAAGCTTCACTAACGGGTTTATCCCGAAGTGAGCCGTACAGGACGCGACAAGAAAATCCGAAAGGCGCGTCGCATGAACCTGTAGCACTGCAGTCAAGACATCCAAGCACTCAACTGGCCACTCCTCGACAAACAAAGGCGCGGACTCAAATGCAAGAATTAGCGCCCGCAGTTCAGGTGAAACAGGATGAGCGGCCACAACCGCTGCAACAGCAGTGGCTGCAATCTGCTGCTGCTGCTGCGCATCGACCGTTTGTTTCAAAACCGCCATCGCAGCCTCATGATTTGCTTGCTGCTGGGCTAACTGCTGCTGCATCAATGCGAGGACGGGATCAACTGGTCCGGCTAGCACAACTGGCGCCGGCGCAGCAGGCAGCGTCGCGGAGTAAGTTTGCACGGAATTCAAAATCCGGCCTACCTTCCACGAAATTTCAGCCGCGGCTTTGACGGCCCCCCACGGAGCCGGCAGCGGGGGAACAATTTCCCACTGTGCCGGCATAGAGAACGTGGAAGCAGCCGTCGGGTCCGCGACTAAAAAGGTTGTGCCTGCTGCTGTCAGCGCTGGAAGATCAGCCAAAATGACCGGCGGAATACTCTCCCGGAAAGCGGCGCGCAACGGTCCAAAATGCTCTGAAAGACCCTCGTGTGCATGCACGGCCGTAACACGCGACCATCGCGTAGATCGGACCGTCGGGAAAAATGTGTTACAGGCGTTCAAGGCCGCACGCACAGCAGGCGATCCCCAAATGGGGACCGGGGCAATCGGCAAAGGGTTAGGAGGATTCTGCATGGAAAAGACGAAGTCAAAAGTCAGTTAAGTTTTCGACTTCGAGCCGAAGAAATATTTGTTTTAAATAATTCGCCCAGAAAAAAGAGCAAAACCGTGCTTGTGGCACGTGTGGGCTCGAAGTGAGAACACTGTTTCACTAATTCTAGTGGAACGGTTTTAAGCACTGTCGCACAACTCTCGGCAGTTGGCCGAGGCTCGATCGGGCCACGTGGGGGCCGATCGAAAAGTGACAGTTTGAAATCCCAAAACAGATCAAGCAAGTGACTCATATGACTCGGGCATATGATGCGGGCAAACTGACACGCAGTGACGGGTCTCCGTCCGAAACCGTCGCGGGCGACACGACTATCGTTCTCACTTGTCGCTACGGGATCTGTTGCACAAAAAATCTGATGCACAAAAAAATCCCAGGCGACATCGACGGGAGGGGGGTGTACTCTGCTACCTTCGAATAACCGAAATTATAGTGCCAATAATTTTGGAAGATTGCCAGACATCGCAAGAAGATTTTATTGATGCCCATTAGGCCACGAGGTACCCGCACGGCATTTCCGACGTTTCCAGTTGCCACGCTTCGCGTCAGGTGTATAGAGTGCGACGTTTACGGTCGCAGAGTTTTGGCGAAGTGGAGATTTTTAATTCCGGAGTGCAGCCGTTCTAGAACCGGAAGAGCCGGCATCGATCTCTGCAGTCGCTGCGGAGTAACTCATCGGGCAAGTTTCTTTATGGCTGTGTGGTGGCCAATTGGTAGACGTCAAACGCTTCTTTTCAGAGTCTAGAATTCTTTAATGATGGTTTCGCGTAACGACCATTTGATAATTTGGACTTCGTCAGTGGTTACGACAAAATTACGACAGCTGCGACAACATTTGAAGGTTTCTCCGCGCATGCGCGTGGATTCCTGGAAGAAGCAGCGACAGCGGGTTCTGGATTGGGTGGGTTCCGGACTTGCAGCTGCTGCCGGAGGATGTGCGGCAGCAGACCGAGGTTTTGATGGAGGGAGACTTGCTTGCTGTTGATTCGTCGGGAGCCCTCTCGGTTGGATTGTGGCCGGCTCTGCCGGGCCCTTGGGCTGAGCGGAGAAGTGCGGAAATTGACAAGTTCGCGCAGGTGGAGGCGTGGGTTGACGCGCTTCTTCAATTAACGGCGCCGGTACTTGGGGCGGGCGCTGTGATTTCGGCTGGCGGCATGTCATCAGGCGTTACTGGAGCGGGTGCAGGCGGGGCCGCATCTTCGGGCCCAGCGGGAGCAGCTGGCTCCGGTGGCGGCGTCCTCACGGGGATGGCCGGAGCCTCGGGAGCTCTGGGCATCGGGACCGTCGCGGCAGCGGGTTCCGCTCCCGTGACGGCGGTGTCTGGAGCGCTGGCAGGAGCTGGTGGCCTCGGTGCAGGCGTCCTTTCCGGGACGGCTGGGGCCACGACAGGTCTGGGCACCGGGACTGCCGCAGCGGTGTTTCCTACACCAGCGGCAGCGGTGGACCCGGACGCCATCGCAGCGGCCATTGCCACTGCTTTGGGAACCCGCCTTGGCGCCTTGGTTGGTCGCATCACGAGCTTGGAGGCGCGGGGAGTGGCATCGGCGGGTGCTTCTTTGCTGAGCGGCGGAGTGGCACCGCCAGAGGCTGAGCTGCTTGCGAGGGCGTTGAGGGATTCGGTGGCCACCGTTGAGGGATGGGATGTGGCTAGGTGCTCGCTGGCGTGCGCTGACTTGGTGCATGAGGCCGCGAAGCTCCGCCCTCAGCTGACCCTCCTGAAGGAGATTCATCCTTTCGGAAAGCTACCCATGAAGGCGTTGGAGGCGAACGCTTTTCCAGCAATGGTGTACGCACTGCCGGAGCTGGCAGCGGAGGAGTGCGAGCTGGACGAGCTCCCCGCCGGGAAAGAGGCCACGCAGGAGCATTGGAGGGCCTTTGTGCATTTGTTGCAGGCGCGGGTGAGCGAATTTCAGCAGTTCGTCAAGTCGAAGGTCCCCTCCTTCCCGTTGTCCGACGTGAAGGTCGCCTCGTTTTTCAGGAAGAGAAAGCGTGTACAAGGTGATTCCGACGAGGAGGAGGCTCGCGTTGCGGGGGGAGGGAGTGCATTGCTCCCGCCCCTGGACGCGGCTCGTCGGGAGCAGCTGGCAGCGCTGGGGAGTTCTTTCAGGACCGTCAACGAAGACCAATTGGCGCGGGCTCTTCGTGGTGAACTGGCTCCTGAAGACATCGTTCGGCCTCCAGGTGCGGGGGCCCCCTCCACTGCGATCCCGGCCCGGGGGGCCCTCACGGGGGTCAACCTGCTTGTACAGCCACCACAGCGACTGCAGCAGGAGTACGAAGGCCGCATCAAGTGGAAGGATGGCGACCTCACCGTGGTGCCGAAGACGAAGAAGTGCAAAGACATGGACGAGTGGGAGCGCGGGTTCTTCATAATCATGTGCGAGGCGCCAACGGAGTCAAGGGATGATTTGGTGGACTTCCTTGCGTGGGCGAAGACCATCGCGTCCGATTTCACCTTCTACCACTTCTCCGAGTTCTACGAGCACTTGATCCGGCAGGTTCAGCGATCGACGGTGGGCATTTCGCTGGAAGGGTACGACCGCGTGTGGAGGGTGTACCAGCAGCAGCACCGCTTGCAGCCGGGTGCGAAGCGGAAGCGGAGCGATTACAAGTGGCAACGTGACGGTGCCCAGCAACAGCGGCAGCAGCAGCAGCAACAGGAGCAGCAGCCGCAGACAGGCAACGGTAAGGGGGGCAGAGGCAGAGGCGGTCGTGGCGGCCGAGGAGGTCGCGGTGGCGGAGGTGGCGGCCGTGGCCGTGGCATTGCGGATGCGTGCTACGGCCACAACGGTGGCCACTGCAGACACCAGCCGAACTGCAATTTCAGACACGTGTGCAGTGTTTGTGGCGACGAGGGGCATGTGCGGACTGACCCGGCGTGCCCAGGCCCTCAACCGTGATGTGGTGGGCGGATCCCGGCGGTAGCTGTGCCGCCGGGGGAGCCGGAAAGCAGCCAGGAGGCCCCGGCGGGGGCGGGAGAAGTCCCGGTGATGGTACCAGGCCCGGCGGTGGAGATGGACACGGCGCCGGTGGTGGAGATGGAGGACGAGGGTGAGGCCACCCTGGTTGAGCGCGCACGTGGAGAGCGCGAGATGGAGGTGCCGACGGGCGGGTTGGCGCCCGAGAGGTGGTGGGATGGCTTGAGGAGTGACGAGTTCATCCCGGTGTGGGACGTGCTCGGGGGGCCTCGCAGGCACAATCGAGTCCCTTTGCAGTGGGAGGTGGAGCGCATCGCTCCGCTTCCAGTCACGCAGACGAGCCCCGACGCATGGTGCTCGCCGGAGGAGCCGGGGCGGGTGCGTGCATCGACGAGATGGCCGGCGATCCGCGCGGAGATCCTGCAGCGGGCCACCATTGAGAACATGGAGAGATGTGGCACGGGCGAGAACGACAGGAGGTGTTACGAGGAGGAGTGCGAGCGCATTGGTTGCGCCATCCCGACGCTCACCAGTCGGGCGCATCTCGTGGCGGCCGCTTTCCAGAACTGGCACGACGTAGACTTCCTCGTGAGGTGCGCGGCATGTGGTGCAGGATGGCCGTCGGAGGAGATCGACGTGGACGAGCCGTATCGGGTCCCCAATTACGTGGGCCCGGAGCACATGGACGTCATGAGAGACGAGATCAGGCGCGAAAGCGTGGTGGGCCACATCTTTCTGGCGAGATGGCGCTTGCCCCAAGGCATTATTGCCCTCGGCATGGTGGAGAACGTGCGCAAGGGCAAGGTCAAGTACAGGCCCGTCAGCGATTACTCTCGGCCGGAGGACGTGGGGGTGAACGCCAGGATCGAGCTGGACAAGGATGAGTTCACCACCGTGAAGGAGGCGTACTGCATGCTACGGCCACGGTACTGGATGTTCAAGGTGGACATGGAGACCGCTACCGGAGCAAGGGCATCGCGCCCATGTACTGGCCACATCAGTGCTTCGAGTTCGATGACGTGCGATGGATGGATGCACGGGCTCCGTTCGGCAACCGGGCCCTGCCAGGTATCTTCATGAGATGGACGGGAGCCATTGTGGCATGGATGCGCGCGCGGGGGATCCCCACGGTGGGGTACCTTGACGACTTATTTTGCATCCTCGAGACCAAGGAGCAGGCAGAGGAGGCTATGCTCCTATTGGTCGAGTTCTTGACCTTCCTGGGCTTCAAGGTCAACAGTGCCAAGTGCGAGGGTCCAACGCAGCTCTTAGAGTTCCTCGGGGTTCTTCTGAGCACTGAGGGCGAAGTTTGCACGGCCTCCATTGACGAGGAGCGCATCACCGTAGTGGTGAAGATGGCGGGGGAGCTGCGGGCGCGGGCGGCGCGGGGCATGGTGTCCCGGAGAGCGTTGGAGTCATTGCTGGGGCTGCTGGCCTTCTGCAGTCACGTGGTGTGGGGCCTCTCTCTCTACACGAGGAGGGGCTTCAAATTCCTCGCAGCCACCACGGGCAGGAGGATGGTGCGGCTGCCGCACCAGGTGCTGGAGGACCTGGAGCGGGTGGTGCGCCAGTACAACGGCAGGAGCGTGGTCCTCGAGAGGAGGCTGGTGGACGAGCGCCGTTTCGCCACGGACGCCTCGGGCACGCTGGGCTTCGGTGGGGTTTGGGAGAAGCTCTTCTTCCTCTTGAGTTGGGCAGACCTGGCGAGGCTGCCGCAGCGACCGTGGTTCCCGAGGCGAACCGGGTGCCCATCCAGCTGGAGCATCAACTACCTGGAGCTCTTCGCGGTCTGGTGGGCGGTGGTGCTCTGAGGGCACCGGATGAGCGGGCGCACGGTGGTGGTGAACATCGACAACAAGTCCGCCATGTACCAAGTGGGGAGCTGGTGGGGGCCGGTGGAGTACTTGCCGCTGCTGCGGCAGATCTTCTTCACGTGAACCAAGCACGACATCCGCTTGCAGCCCAGGTACATCAGCACCAAGGACAACCTGTTGGCGGACCTCCTGTCCAGGCTGGACATGCCGCGCTTCCTGGTGGAGCACCGGGCCTTCTTGCGGGCCACGGTTTGGCGGCAGGACCGGGACGACTGGATGGTCTGCCCGGTATGGTGGGAGGAGCTGGACCAGGAATTCGGCCCGTTCACGGTGGACTCGTGCGTCGCCGAGTCCAGGGCGAACGCCTACTGCTACTTGAGCAGGGTGGAGGATGCGAGGGTCCAGAAGTTCGACGGCCACAACGCGTGGGGCAACCTACCGTTCAGCATCATCGCGGCCATCATCAGGAACTTCCTGCGCTGCAAGCGGCGGCAGCAGTGGGGCACGGCAGCTTGCTTCCTGGTGCCGGTGTGGGCCGGCAATGAGGGCTGGGAGCTCGTGAAGAGCCTCCCTCACGTGTTCAAGGTGGTGCGCGAGTGGGCGCAGGGCACTCACCTGTTCACGGCCCCTGACTTGCGAGGGCACGGCAGGACCGCCTCAGGTGGCCGGTGGTTGTCGTGCGGGTGGGGCCAGAGCCCGTGGCCCTCCCTCACTGGGCGTGAGGGCTGGGCAGAGGAGCTTGTGCAGGAGTTGCAGCGCGAGACGGAGCGCTGCAGGGCGGAGGCCCTGGCACCGGAGACGAGGAGGCGCTACGGCACGGGGGTGCGGGCTTTCGTCACCTTCTGCATTGCCTTCGCCTGCACGGGGTGCCTGGACCCCCTCCTGCCAGCCACGGACGCCTCGCTGTGCATGTTCATCACCTTCTCCAGCTGGTTCGTGCAGCCCGACACCATCAAGAACTACCTGGCAGGAGTTCGGCAGCTACACCTACAGCGAGGGCACGAGTGGGTGCCGGTGGCAGCCATGCATGCGGTGGCGGCCACCCTCCAGGGGGTGAAGCGGTGCTGGGGTAGGCCTCCGAAGCCAGTCATGCCCCTCACACTGGCTGACTTGGCGAAGATGGCGCTCCTCATTTCCATGCACGACCTCGGGCAGGAGTCCCTGTGGGCGGCCATTCTCGTGGGCTTCTTCGGTTTGTTGCGCAAGGACAACCTCACCACAGGGAAGGCAGGTGCGTGGAACACGTGGGGTGCGCTGGTGAGAGATGACATCTTGTTCCAGAACGACATGTCAGTGGTGTGGATCAGGGTGCGCCACAGTAAGACGATTCAGTGCGGAGAGTGGCAGCACTGGGTGCCGCTGCATGGGCCGGGGTCGCTCCTATGACCAGTGAGGGCACTCATGCGCCTCATGGAGCGCACGGCAGGGCGGCCGGGGGACTCGGCCCTCTTCGTCATGGAGAAGACGACGGGCAAGCGGGCCTCGGTGGTGCCCATGACCCACGATGCCCTGGTGGCGGGCATTAAAACCCTGGCGGAGCGTGTGGGGCTGAACCCGGCCAGCTATGCCGGGCACTCCTTGCGGAGGGGCGGGGCCACGGCGGCCATGCGCCTGGACGTGAACAGCCTGTACATCAAGATGCAGGGGAACTGGAAGAGCGACTGCTTCGAGCGCTACTGTGAGCTGGACACCGAGCAGAAGCTCGTCCTTCCCGGAGTCATGGCAGAGGCCGCAACAGCACTGTTGTAGACAGGTGACTCACTCGTGCACTCGGCCCTCCCATGCCCCCGATTGGGTGAGTGTGCCTAGGGCCCTCGAGAGTGCCCCAAGCTCTGTCAGGAGAGCCCCTGCTAGGTGCAGGATTGGGTGGAGGCTGCTGCTGAGGAAGCTTCTGCGCTCCTGGGAGGAAGCTACTATCCGTTGCCGTGAGCCAGAGAGGCTTAGGCACGGAACTAGCTGCGCAGCTTCGAAGCAGCAGCCTGCTCCCTGACAGACTGTGAGACACTCATCCAGCCAAAGGCTCGGGAGTAATGGAGACAGATGGAGAAGAGCTCGCCAGAGAGGCAGAGCAAGAGAAACCAGAGAGGCTAGAGAGACTCGCCAGAGAGGCTAGAGCACCGCGAAGAGAAAGCTTGCCACAGAGGCCGTAGCTTGGAAGAAGAAGAGAGGAATAAGACTTGCTAGACTAAATGTATTCTTTAATGAAACTAGCAAGCATCCATTCCTGCTCGAGCTTGCAGTGTTGTTGCTTGTGTGCACCCTGCTTGCATTTCGGTTCGGGAATAATTCACAATTATCGCTCGCGATAATTTCGGTTATTCAGAACTGAGAAATCGAGCAGGCGCGACTTTTGTCGCCCGGGAGAGGGCCCGATCGGGAATACGACACACCTCGGGTGGCGTCCCGATCGGGGTGTCACGGGGGTGACACCATCCGCAAGGGAGTATCACTTGCGGACGCCACAACGGAGAGTCAGTTTCCACACTTCCGAACCCCGAAAGCCCCTGCTTTCTGCTCTGAAGTTTGTAAAACCCTCCCTCCCATCCCTTGCTGACTCTGTTGGTTGTGGTTTGGGGGAAGGGTCAGGGTGGAGGCTGCTGCTGAGGAAGCTTCTGCGCTCCTCGGAGGAAGCTACTATCCGTTGCCGTGAGCCAGAGAGGCAAAGCCAGAGAGGCTTAGGCACGGAACTAGCCGCGCAGCTTCGAAGCAGCAGCCTGCTCCCTGACAGACTGTGAGACACTCATCCAGCCAAAGGCTCGGGAGTAATGGAGACAGATGGAGAAGAGCTCGCCACAGAGGCTAGAGCGAAGGGAGAAGAGCTCACCAAAGAGGTTCAAGCCACGGGAGAAAGCTAGCCAGAGAGGTTGTAGCCTGGGAGATGTAATTTCTAATGAAACTAGCAAGCATCCATTCCTGCTCGTTTCTTGCAGTGTTCTTGCTTGTGTGCACCCTGCTTGCATTTCGGTTCGGGAATAACTTGCCAATCCGAGAATTGGTATTGAGAGAGGCGCATGGGTCCCCCACAGCTGGGCAACCAGGACGAGATAAGTGTGTGAGTCGTCGGATGTGGTAACCTTGCATGAGTCAGGATGTGATGGAGTGGACCAAGTCGTGCGCGATGTGTCAGCAGACGTGCCCGCACGACAACTATCCTGTCGGACACCTGAATCCACTGCAGCTGCAGGTCCGGCTGTGGCAAGTAGTCAGCGACGACCTGGTCACTGGACTGCGGCGACTGGGCATGGTACGGCTGATGAGGATGCTTCTAGCTCGTGTGCCCATTACAAACAACCCGGGAGAAGCTGCTCCTGGCCCAACAATCACATATTGCTCTGTACGACGCCCGGCATTGCGCGCAATGGTATGCAGCAGGGGAGAAAGGGTGGGTAGACACTGCCCACCTCACACAGCCAGACGACTGGGGATTGCATAAGGTAATCCTTAAACAACACTTAGCCCTCCTACGGGTATTGTAGTGCTTTTGCACTGACGGACAAAGGGCATTCCCGGATGAGCACCCTCCGCCTATCAGCTGAATGGTTATGGTTAAGCCATTACCCCGCCAATGGAAGGTCCATGGCGTCGTCACTGTTGACTGGTTTCCTGCGGAGACGAGTGATAGGTTTGCAGATCGAGTGGGAGAAGCCCCGCCACCCTCGGTGCATGTGAGTGGGCACAAGGAGATGCGTCAAGGGCTCGTGAACGCGGAGGAGCACAAAGGGAGGAGGTGGATGGAGCACCAAGTCAAATGAACCAGGTTAGCCCGCGGTGAAAATGAGTGGGAGACTCGGGAAATTTTGGAATGGGATGGAGCGGGGGCCATCGGGCGTCCCAATCGAGCTTGGATAGTTTTGGAGAGGATGGAAGCCGAGCAAGCGGAGCGGGAGACAGCCTAGGTGCGCAAGCGTCGAGAGGAGTCCATGGGAGTGACGTGGGCCATGGAACCCGAAGCACTGGCCACAGACAATGCCTTCCCTTGGGTGCCGGAGGGAGGGGTGCGGACTCGTCGAGTGTTAAGCCGAAAGCATCTTCGTCAGTCCTGATTGGTTCATCCAGGCGGTCGGACCTCATATATTCATTTGTCGGTCAATCCCGGCCATTTACCTGTTTAGCGGTCGATCCGAGCCGTTTATACTCAACACTTGACATTCAACCAGTCCTCACCCCTCTGTCGGAGGAGAGGCTTGACGAGGAGGTGTTGTGGGACGGGGTCGGTGAGCAGCACTTCTGCAAGCAGCTCTCGGGCTGCGAAGTGGTGACAGTAGATGTTCAGCCCAAGTAGCCCCTCTGGCTGTGAGCATGACTTGCAGTGGGACTACCGGCGATTCCGAGCGAGACACTTAAATGCGAATGGGGCCAGCCCAGCTAGCATGGAATATAGTCAAGCTGAGACAGTGGGTAAGCGAGACTTGTGAGCGACAGACTGCAGAGTGCTCACGAGCCGAGAGATCATTCAGCGACTCCGCCCAGGTTACTACTTCATGGAGAACCTGCGAAGTAAGGCCCCACACGGTTTGCACGCACGTCGAAGTATGCAAAACCTTCCACCTCCTCACCTGACAATGTACTGCCACCATGGCGCATCCTATAAACCCCTGCGCACGTTTGGACAAATGCTCCTTGGAGAGCCTCCTTGCTCGTATGTGGTGCATCCCTGCAATTTCAAGCATGCAATCACTGCGTTTGTGATAACTGCCTGCGATGTCAAGCGTGCAATCACTGCGTTTGTGATAACTCCCTGCGACGTCGACAATGCAATCACTGCGTTTGTGATATCTCCCTGCGATGTCAAGCATGCGTTGTGATCTCCCTGATGACGTGCAATCATGCTTGTGATAACTCCCTGCGATGTCAAGCGTGCAATCACTGCGTTTGTGATAACTCCCTGCGAGGTCAAGCATGCAATCACTGCGTTTGTGATAACTCCTGCGATGTCAAGCATGCAATCACTGCGTTGTGATAACTCCCTGCGATCAAGCGTGCAATCACTGCGTTTGTGATAACTCCCTGCGATGTCAAGCATGCAATCACTGCGTTTGTGATAACCCTGCGATGTCAATCACTGCGTTTGTGATAACTCCCTGCGATGTCAAGCATGCAATCACTGCGTTTGTGATAACTCCCTGCGATATCAAGCATGCAATCACTGCGTTTGTGATAACTCCCTGCGATGTCAAGCATGCAATCACTGCGTTTGTGATAACTTCCTGCGATGTCAAGCATGCAATCACTGCGTTTGTGATAACTCCCGGCGATGTCAAGCATGCAATCACTGCGTTTGTGATAACTCCCTGCGATGTCAAGCATGCAATCACTGCGTTTGTGATAACTCCCTGCGATGTCAAGCATGCAATCCTGCGTTTGTGTGCCCTGCGATGTCACATGCAATCACTGCGTTGTGATAACTCCCTGCGATGTCAAGCATGCAATCACTGCGTTTGTGATAACTCCTGTGCGATGCAACTCCCTGCGATGTCAAGCATGCAATCACTGCGTTTGTGATAACTCCCTGCGATGTCAAGCATGCAATCACTGCGTTTGTGATAACTCCCTGCGATGTCAAGCATGCAATCACTGCGTTTGTGATAACTCCCTGCGATGTCAAGCGACAGCAGGGGCGTCGCGAGAAGGTGGCCCAAGGGGGCTTAGCACTGAGAGTTCCGCACTGAGCGTTTCATGTGAACCTAGTTCTATCATGGGGTCGAGAGAGAGAGCATTTACAGAGACGCGGCGTCGCTCCTAGAACAGCTATTGTGACCGGCCTTTGCAGCCCCTTTGATTGACCAAAATTTGCCAAGTTTTGTCTAGTGACGTGTTCCTCAGAGGGTATGAGACACCTTGGGAACCGGAGTGTTTAGAACCAGAGCCCATCGCATTAGCAAGGGTGAGAGTGAAAGTGCACGTGGTCGTGGGAATCGGATGTTGAGTTGCGTATCCAAGGGTAGTGAATGAAAGCCAGAGTATTTCATAAGGCTAGAAAATGCGGTGCTCCACCAGGCCTGACAAAATGAGAACAGCACGGTCATCTGTGGGAGAGTCGCATGACAAAGAGTCTGGTAAGCGCAAATGTGCATTGTACGTTGTCCGTGGGTAACGGTGTCGTAGCGTGGAGAGGCAGATCCGCTGTGCCTTAATCAGGCTCCGAGGTCTCAACTGTCACCAAATAATGCCTTGGATGCGCATATGTAAAATCCGGACGACAGGTGGGACTTGTATAGAACTGTCGGAGGGTGCCGTGTATTCTTGTGTGTGGATGATGGTGTGTCCTAGCGTTGAGAGGCAGATCCCTTGTGCCTTAACCGGGGCAGCGCTCCCAGCTGTTACCACGTTTGGAAGGGTACATATTCCAAGCGGCAGTGGAAAGCATGCTTCGCACCTTTGGGTGGCACCCATTCGCCAAACTCAGAGATCCTTGTTAATGTGCACGTAACCTCTAAGGGGGGGGGTGAGGGGGCTTCATGCTAGGACAACTTGCCAGAGAAAATAAGAAGTAAACTGATATCAACATATTTCCCGAGATCAATCTCGGGTATTTAGGAAGTACACGTGATGGCTGGATCTAAAGAGAGCCAGCTGGCGAAAGCCGAGGTCGAACCAGAGGGTTTAGACAAAACCGAATCACCCAGTCAGCCGTTACCAGAACAGGAGTGGGTGAAAGCGATGCTGCTGCCGCAGCAACATTACCAGCAGCAGTTAGCACAGCAGAGTGCCGTGATGACTGCGATGATGGAACAACTGCAAAACCTCAATGCCAAAGGAGGCTAAAGCCGCGGGGTCCTCTGCTACCACGAAGGGCGACAAGGAGCTGGCACGACGGCAGAAACTCCCGTACTGTCCCTACAGTGAAAGTAACCCTTACCCACCCCGTCCCGCGACACTGGAGTCGCAGATGCGGCAGCTCTACGATCTGTATGGCAACAAGACGTTTGATTCCTTGAACAAGAAGTCTTCGTCTTCGCTGGAGTACGTGCAGCTGGTTTTGGGACCTGCACTAGCGTACCTGTATGACGCAGTGCAGTTTTCTGACGACACTCTTGAGTTGGTAGAACACCAAGACACGCAACACGTATCAGCTCAGGAGATCGAGCAGAGGGTATCACAACGGCTCCGATGGTTCTGTGGCAGAGCCGATTTAAACCAGTGGCTTCAGGAATTCGACAGTTCTCGGCAACGCGCGATGCTGAACACAACGTCTAAGCAGGCAGCGAAGGGAGCGGCGGGTGGGCGCTTCTCGCGAAGGGAGCGGCGGGTGGCAGGGCAGAAGGAGCCTACTCTACAGGAGAGAGTACTGCGGAGGAAGGGAGCTTGGCGCGCGGCGGGCGTCAATGCGGAGGTACTGCAGTGGGCCTCGCGTGGGGCGAAGATCAACTGGCTTTGAGGACCTCCTGCACCGTTTGACCACGGCGTGTCGTTATCAGATCTGATTGCAACGCAGCAATCATGGCTGCTGGAGGAGGAAGCGCAGCGGCACTTGCACAATGGAGCGTGGGTGAAGGCGAAAAACCATGAGCACGTTTTGTCGCATTTTTCTTGTCCCGAAAACAGGCTCAAACCCGTGGCGCATTGTGTACAATTTCAGGTGGATCAGCGCCTTTTGTCGGAAGTCGAGATGCAAGATGGAGACGCTGAAGAAGCTGCGACGCCTGGCGAAGCAGAACGACTGGGGAGTAACTTTCGACCTCAATGACGGTTACCACTGCGTGGGAATCAACCCGGACTTCCAGAAGTTCATAAAATTCGACGTCCACGGCGAACTGTACCAGCGCAACGCGCTTCCCTTTGGATGGAACGACTCACCGAGGATCTTCGTAAAGTTCATGAAAGTGTTGGTGGAGTGTCTACGTTCACCAACAGCGACCAGGGACCAAGCATATCTTCAGCAATTGCATACGACGATGATGCAGCAACCATGGGAAGTGCGACGGCGTGCTGGGGGTGCAGCGCAACGGGATAGAGGACCTCGTAGAGCGAGAGTCCTCCTGTACATGGACGATTTTTTACTGCTGGCAAGCAGTGAGGAGGAGGCGTACGAGGAGGTACGGCAACGCGTGGAGCGCGTGCTGAACCGCTTGGGCCTGAAGAGGTATCTAAAGAAAGGACAGTGGGAGCAAGTTCAAATCGCGGAGCACTTGGGACTGGAAGTGGACTTCAAGGAGGACGTCTTCCGCGTCACGCAGGCGCGACTCAAGAAGATCACCTCCAAGGCCACCGACCTGCTGTGCGAAGCTTCCCGAGAGCGACGCTGAGTGCCGGCGCGGAAGCTGGCCGCTTTCAACGGGCTCTGCCAGAGCGTGTATCTGGCAGTACCCGCGGCCAGGCTGTACTTGCGGGAGCTGTACTTCGTGCTGACGAAGAAGCGGAGCTGGGGGGCGAAGGTGAAGCTGACAAGGCAGGCCTTCGGCGATCTCGAGTGGTGGAAGCGCCTTCAAGATCAGTGCAAGTGGAACGGGCGGAAAATCTTGAGTTGTCTGACCCGGGCGAAGCTGCACGCCGACGCTTCCCTCTGCGCGTGGGGAGGTGTACTCAACCTCAAGCTGGAGGCGAGAGGTTTCTGGCGCGATGAGCTGCGCCACCTGCACATCACGCACTTGGAGTTGGAGGCAATCTTCAAGACGGTGCAGGCTTTTCTTCGCGAGCTGCGGGGAAAGTAGTGCGCCTCTACTGCAACAACCAGGCAGTGGTGGTGATGCTGGCGCACATCACCAGCCGCAACCCCGACCTCGTGAGGAGGATGAGACGCCTCTGGTCGTTGCTGGACCTCAACGACATCGAGCTGCAGGCGCGCTACATCCGCAGTGAGGCGAACGAGTGGGCGGACCGGCTCTCGCGGGACACGGACATCGACGACTGGAAGCTGAATCGGCGTTGGCTCGACTGGGCGCAGACCGAGTGGGGGGAGTGCACGGTCGACCGTTTTGCATCGGAGATCTCGGCGCAACTGCTGCGGTACTACGCCCACAGGTGGGATCCGCACCGCGAGGGGGTGGGCGCGCTGGCGTACAACTGGGGCGGCGAGAACAACGGGATCAACACTGCGAGGGGGTGGGCGCGCTGGCGTACGACTGGGGCGGCGAGAACAACGGGATTAACACTGCGTAGGGTGGGCGCTGGCGGACGACTGGGCGGCGAGAACAATGGGATCAACACTGCGAGGGGGTGTGGGCGCATACGCACGCATCACTGGGGCGGCAGAACAACGGGATCAACACTGCAAGGGGGTGGGCGCGCTGGCGCATTTACTGGGGCGGCGAACAACGGGATTAACACTGTGAGGGGGTGGGCGCGCTGGGCGCATTTACTGGGGCTGGCGAGAACAACGATCAACACCGCGAGGGGGTGGGCGCGCTGGCGTACAACTGGGGCGGCGAGAACAACGGGATCAACACTGCGAGGGGGTGGGCGCGCTGGCGTACGACTAGAGCAGCGAGAACGGCTGGATCAACCCGCCCTGGGGGCTCCTGGACGAGGTGGCACACAAGCTGCGTGAGGAAGGCGCTGGGGGCACGGTGGTGGCTCCGTACTGGCCGGGCCAATCGTGGTTCCGGGAGCCGGAGGCGATCGCGGACGAGGTGGTCATCATGCCTCGCAGGCAGGACCTCTTTGCTCCGAGCCGGCTGGGCGGGGCCGAGCTGCACGCGCCGTCCAGCTGGGACGCCGTCATATTTCATATCCCGGAGCGCCGGTGAGTGTGTACGTGCAGGCGGGAATCGCATCAGCAGCGTCACAGCCGGTGCTGGCGAAGGGAGCTCGGCTGGAGGTGTACTGGCCGCTAGATGATGACTGGTGCGGGGGGACGGTGACCAAGGTCTCGGACACGGGGCAGCACCACATCCAGTACGAATATGGCGACGAGAAGTGGCGGCTGCTCTCGGAGGAGCTGACATGCCCGGAGCAGCAGCAGGTGACGGAGGAGAACGACGATGTGGCGAGTGGACATCGGCGCGGGAGAGCGCTGGCGAGGTGAGCTGGTCGAGAGCCGATGCACTGAGTTGGCAGTGCAGATGCAGGAGCAGGAGCTGAAGGAGATGACACGGCGAGGGGGTACTACGGTCCCAAGGCGAAGAACTTTAAGGACTTCTGTGACGGCGAGGGACGGGAGTGGCTTTCAGCATCGGAGGAGACGGTGCATCTTTACCTGGCAGCGCTGCGGCAGAAGGGTGGCATTCAGGCGACATCGATGCAGCCGTACCTGTCTGCAATTAACAACTACCATGAGGATATGGGTTTGCCGGGCCTGGCGAAGGGGCGATCAGTGACCCGTGCAGTGAAAGGTATGGCGAGGCTGCGGGTGGCAGCATCGGAGGCGACAGGTGTCACCGTGACGGAGCGCACCTGGCTGCCGGCGAAGCACGTGCGCACGGTGCACGATGCAGCGCTCCCGCTCGAGCCGGAGGACTGGGACCAGATCCGGTGGTTGTAAGCTTGCACCTAGGTGGTGCTAACCTTCATTTCTTTCGGCAGGCCTGACACGGGCACGTCGCTCCAGCAGGAAAACGTGCTGCTGGGCGAGGAAGGTGTGACGGTGGTGCTGACCCGGGAGAAGGACAGGAGCCACAAGCTGAAGAAGCGACAGCTGTCCATCCCCTGGTGGGGGGGTAGAGCGGCTACGGGAGCTCCTAGAGCTCTGGACACAGTGCAGGGATGAGGCCTGGCACCGTGCGTCACCGGGGTGGACCCCACCGATCGGGGTGCCGGGCAGCTTCTGGCGGCTGCCGGGAGACAGAGTGTACTCACCGGAATCGGACACGGACCTGGGCAATAAGTGGCTCCAGCGGGCGCTGGGCAGTGTGGGCTGTGTGCCTCCAGAGGGCGGGCACTTTTCAGCGCACAGCGCCCGGAAGGGTGCAACAACCTGTGCCCGCCGTGCTGTGGGGGTGGTGATGGAGAAGGTATGCTTCCTCGGAGGCTGGGCACAGCTGTCTACTACGTACTTTGGGTGGCTTGCACCACCGAGTGTGCGCACGCAGGGGTGTTGAGGCAGGTGCAATCTCTGGGGCATTGGCAGAAGATCGAGCGTGCAAAAAGAAATGTTCAAATTGGAGCCCGAGGAATTTTAGCGGTTCCAAAAAATTGCCCCGATCGACCTGAGCCGTGGGCCCCTGTCTGAGACAATTACCCTTCAACCCTTCCAAGAGAGCCGACATCCAGTCACAGACTACAAGTAGGAGTTCGAACAGACACGAACTCAGCTCTGTTCTTTTGCACTTTCCCACCCTCCCAACCCAGAATCTCTGTTTCAGTTGCAGACTTGGAGATTCATAAAAATAGGCATTCGCTGGCTGAACACTGAAAGTCTCGGTTGGTAGCTTAGACAGCGCCAGCCAGACAAATGCTATATATTACAATGAAGGGCAGGCAGTGTGCCTTTTGGCAGTAGATCGAGTGTGCACAAATAAACTATAGTAATGTGACGACATGATAACAGCTGGAGAAAATATGAAGTGGAGTAATACGATAGTACCGCATACTTGTGATGACGTGAGATGGCATAGAGTACTCAGTACGGAGTACAGTAACCCAGTAATCCGATAAGGGTGCAGGGTTTGGGTTTGCTAGCAACTTGTGGACTATGGAGATAGAGAAACGGGAGAACAGCAAAGAGCTGGAAACAATAAAGCAGTGATGAAATGATCAATAATCATTTGCAAGAAAACTCCACAAATGTATTGTGTCAGCATCTGTACAACATGCATTTGTTAGGAACACTTCGGCTCAACAATCCTAGTGTCATCGCATACCTAGCACACTTCGAGCTCATATAGCAAGCAGAGTGGGGGTCTCCCACAAATCCTCAGTGCTTGTCATGCCAGATCCGCATATAGCATGGCGCGCAACGCATTTGTCCCACGTGCTCGTAGCTAGTATTCAGTGTGCATAGTAATAGATGCTGAGTAAAATGCGATTGTCAGAGTTGAGGTCTCGCATGGCATTTGTGGAGATGCATTTAAGCCGATCGTGTCGAGCGAGTACCGTTCTGACTGACGAGGAGGTTGCCGGGGTGAGGGTCCGCGTGCATGAAGCCGTGCTGCAAAAGCTGCACCAAGGATATCTTCACACCGCACTCCAGCAGCCACTGGGTGTCCACGCCGAGCTCCTCCAACTGCTACCACATATGTGGAAGAGGTCAGGCAACTTGGTTTCCAACTTGCGCTTTGAAGACATGGCAAAGCACAACAGCTTCCGCACGGTTGTCGTGGATGCAACTCGTTGATCAGATTGCAATGCACCACAAATGCCCCCAGGGGCCATGTGGCATAGGGCGTCACCTTCTTGCGATCCGTCAACCGAATGACATCCACCCACTCCATGACGAGAACCGCCGGGGTGCAATGCTCCTTGAATACCTGCCAAGTCCACGTTGCCCCAATATGAGTCCTCCTCTCCTCTTTGCTGCGGATGACCTACCCAACAAACCCATTCGCAGCTAATGCAAGTTTGTCCGAATCCTCGACCGATGTCCCACGAAGATTGATACGCCACTGGAAACCTGATCAACCGAAAATATCAAGCACCCGCAACTGGAAACCTCATCCACCACAAATCAGTCATCCGCTGCCAGAAACTAAATCTACTGCAATCGATCATCCGCAGCCATAAACTTGAACTAACACAATCGGTCATCCGTTGCCATAAACTTGAACTAACACAACCGGTCATCCGCTGCCTAAATCTAACGCAATCCGCTGCCAGAAACCTGATCTAACGCAATCAGTCATCCGCTGCCAGAAACCTGATCTAACGCAATCGGTCATCCGCTGCCAGAAACCTGATCTAACGCAATCCGTCATCCGCTGCCAGAAACCAAATCTACCTCAACTAATCACTCGCTTCTGGAAACCTGGTCTAACGCAATCAAGCATTCTGAGTCGCGAATGCTGCTGCAAACCTCGTCCACCGCATATCAGTCA
>LGRX02006007.1:0-30302 GCA_001247695.2 Cymbomonas tetramitiformis
GTACCTAAGAGAGCCAATGAAATAAGAGAAAACCGATTATTTTGCCAGCTAGCTTTTCTCATCCTTAAGTGTGAATAATCAGTTTTTCTCGTATTGGATTCGCAGCACATCCTCACTTCGAAAAAGCCGCCCACTACCGTGATGGACGACAAAACACGTTCACAATTGCGGCAACTTCTTAGTGATGTTAGGGAAGATCTACTCACACAAGATGCATTTTCTGACATCAAAGCCGTACTCTTAAATAAGACCCTTCTCGGGATTTTGCTATATTTTAAGAAAATGTCTTGGGGTCTAGCCGGCCTCCATATTTTTATTTTAAAAACCAGCCAAAGGTTTCTCCTAAACTTGTGAACCCCCCCCCTCCCCTCCCCCAAAAGCTGGATGGTTTCTTTACGTAGAATTCTCTTAACGGCCGGCACTTACTGTACGTGTGGTATCAAGTAGCTATGTGGCCAAATTGCCTAATCATCACATATGTGTCGATAACACATGTCAGAATGTATTCTGGTCAAGAACACATTCAGAACATCTTCCGTGTATGATTCTTCCGAGAAGACTGTCCTTTGTATGTCTTCCGGGAAGATGTCTTCCGAAATCCGGAAGGCATTCCGCATATCTTCGGTACGTCTTCCCCGAAGAGTGTCTTCTGGTTTCTAGAATGTAGGGGATGGCAAAGCTTTGTAATTATGAGCTGTCCACACTTCACCCCCCACAAAATTAGGACCCATGCCTCGAGCCAAAGCGAACGCGATCTGCAACATACATTGCATGCGTATCGATGAGACGCACAACAAAACAAAAACGCAGCACGCAAACCTGAATTCAACCACACAGAGAACTACTGTAGCGTTCATTCCAAGTATCCAAGAGCAACATCCAGCAGCAAACCCAACTTCTAGCAGGGTCGCATCATCACATGTTCCATATTTCCCCAGCGGTCGACCGCACGCGCACTCCACGAAAACCAAGTCAAGTAGTTCGCGGAACAATCGAAACAGTGGCAAAAGAACAAGTCAGCGCTCGAGAAGCAAATTGACCGCAAGGAGCATCCGTCAGATAAAAATCAGAATGGCATTCTTTAGACAAACGACTCCGAACTCGAGCGCAGCTCTGCTGGAAGAGTGTGCACACGATAGTCCACTGATGAAGCTGTATATCTTCGCTCTAAACTGAAGATGACGCGGCTCTGCAGGAAATGACAAGCAACAATGCAAGTGAAAGGGATAGTCGAAACGCCGCGTCGCAAGCAGGTGAGCAAGAAGCACCATCCGATCGTCACCTTAGAGCTTTTGCAGCGTTCGTGATGACCGACTCGATCTCGCAATTGCCATCACCAATTCCTCGAGGTCGACTTTATTTTCATGTATATGACGTACGATCAAAACATTTACGGTCGATTCCCTCTCAAACAACAAATAGACGTTGCACTTGCAGGCATTCGTTTGGCCGATTTGAAAGGCGAATGAGGGATGCCGAGGGGAAGTATACGTGTCGAATTCGGCCTGCTCGAAATCCGATATGGTGAGTGATGAAGAAGAGCACTCGCCGAAGTCAAACGGCATTTACTCGATCAATGCCTACTATTAAAGTCGCAGTTCGGTCGGAAAATGGTTTCGGGGCGTCGTATAAATCCCTTACTGACGACTGTAGAATTTCTAATAGCTAGATTCATGATCCCCAGGATAATATATGCTTGCCCTTGGGTCTACTTTAGGGAAGCATGTGAACGAGGCCGCTGAGCATCACCACAAGGAAATGTGGACATTGGCGGGGCACGTGTTCAAAGGGGATGCTCCTGGAGACCCCTTCGCAGTGAAGCTGGAGGATGGCAATTTACTGAAAACAGAAGGTCAGCAGTACGAGCAGGAGAAGGAGAGCGTGGCCCTGGCAGTAATGCAAGCGCAGCGAGAGCCGTATTTTTTTTGAACAGTTTGCGCACACATGGGATCATGAAGTCTGGGAAAACTGTGGGATGCAGAAACCCAAAGAAGCCGTTCCTTTACTGGCAACCGCGGGAGCGGCTGCATATCCGATTCAGCTGCCGCGGGCGGCCAAGCAGCAGAACGCGCGGCGCGGCGCCAGTCGAACAAACGAGAGAGAGAGAGCGAGAAAGAAATTTTGTCGAAGCTGCAGAAAAAGAACAATGAGAACAACAGCGGTTTGATCCTGCTGTCGAAAAACAGAATCGCGAACTACACCGGCGCCGTAGAAGAATGAGCTGAAAAGAAAGAAGAGGGAATCCAGCAAAAGATATATGAGGCCGCACGTCGTTCATACATGCTCTAATAACAGCGTCAGGAATATATTGCCATTAAGTACCAAATAGTACTATTTACCCTGAGACAAATATAATTCTTGCCGAGCAGGCGTGTACGGTTCTCGGTTCTTAAATTCTTGCAATTTCCTAAATGCAAGTTTGAACTGACAAAAAATAGTAAACGAAAGAAGGCAACCGAAAACGAAAACGAAAGTAATAGTGCTGTGCTGCTGCTCGTTTCTGTTTTTCTCTGAGCCGAACGAAGTCGTGAGCTGACGCCAGAATTGCCGTGCGGTGAGACTTTGACCATCGCAACATTGTTATAATTAAATGATGATACATGTGCGAAAGTGTTGAACGCGCTCACTATGTGTATGCACTCCGTAGGAACTGGTTGGAACGTCTGTACCCCGTAGTACACCGTTAGATTCGATATACCATTTGTCAGACGGGTTCGCGAGATCGGTATCTTCATTTTTTCAGATGGAATATTTCTGCTGGCGTAATCAGAAGTTCGAAGAACGATGTCCAATCGCAACACCTCCAACGCCACCACGCGACCTGCTTTCGCATTTCAAGGGACTATTCATTTTAGTTCATCGTGGAAATTAGCACAAGCAGCATTCATCATGTTGCTATACCGAAATGACCGCTCACTGCCGCCCTATAATCCACAGTGGAAAAAAAGAAATCTATCGGAAGATATCGTCGCGGTCAATATGGCCGCTCACTTCCGCCCCGGAGTAGCGGACTTTCTCGACTCCCGTTCAGAATATAATGAAATTCATCCCCCCTTCATTCGATCGCAAGTCTCTGCTCACTAGGCTGCTTTGTTCACTTCGACTCTGTCCAATCAGAATCGCGAATAAAAATGGTGAGCAGAAAGTGAGCAAAGTGAACGTGAAACCAAAAAGTCTGCAAGGAGTATACACATTCACAAGAGTAAATTGCACTCACACACACATCTGCCATTCGCAAATTTTGTATCACATTGTCCACCAAAATGACGCTTGTTCAACTTTCTTTCTGAGGATTGCGTGGAAGATCTTCTGCTCACTTCGCCCAAACCAAATCAGAGCTGCCCACCGCGTGTCACGATTAGTGGGAAGCGAAGTCGAATTAAGCAGACTTTCGAGGGGGATCATACATAATAGATCCCAACCTTTCAAAGTTCTAAGATGCCCGTGTTTGGGAATCCGTGGGATGCCCTTATTGAGATTCCATAAACAGTTTGACAAAGAGGAAATCGAGGCTGATGGCCCCTCAAGACCTTACTTCTTTGGGGACTGACACAGGCAGCTCGCAGTCAAGTGCCAACTCACATGATAGACCTCGCCTACTACAGATAGTCCCTTGTTTAAGTTTTCCAAGATTTTAGGATTTGAATTGTCTTAGAATACTAAATTGCAATATGGAGAAAACCTGTGAAAGTCGAGGGAAGCAACATCCGAAAAAGGGTTACAATTCAAAAATCATGAACAGTTTACATACTGTGCCAGTCAGACAGCATGGTCTGAAATAGGTGTAGCGTGTAAACAAGCTACAGCTAGCAGGTAACATAGAACTCGGATGCCCTGTTGTGAGCAAGTTGGTTTTACCGCGGAAACTGTTCAAAAAGTTCTTGCACTGAGTGGGTTTCTCGACTTTCCATGCGATCCTTACGGAACAGGTTAGTACAGCGCTTACTGTGGAAAACTGCCACCAAGGGGAACTCAGAGGAAAGGGCACAGTGCATAAGGTTTCAACCAGCGAGGGTACTATACAAGGGGTGGTCACTGATCGCAGAGAGAGCCCTGCAATGTAAATATCGCAGAAGGGGTGTCCCGTCCGTTTGTTCCACCTGCACACCGATCATAGCCAACCCAAAAACCGGGCTTAGTGACTTTTGAAGCCAAAAAAGCCAATATACAAGATCATATAAAGTACACCTTCATCCCCGATCTGAGAACCGTGTCACGTAGGAACAAGGTAAAAGCACTTTTGCAGAGGAAACATGTTGCTTCGAAAAAAAACAAAACATCGAAAAGTGAAGCCTGAACAAAAAACTCTAAAGCTCAATAGCCCGAGTCTTAAAGTACAAATCGCCATTCCGTTTTCTGGGGACACTTCTCTAGCCCGCAGGTGAGTAGGAAGAGCTGTACCAGAAGACCCTCCGTCTCCCCGAGTTTGATAGCCTCGAGATTGCTCAAGTGTTCAGACTCCATCTTGAAGGCAGACGCCATCCGTCGGCAGACTGCGTTGAGGAACACGGAATGGCCGAAAATCTGTAGGACAGGATCCAAGAATCAGCGTCACGCCCAGATGAAGACGGATATTGTGGTATATCCTGCTAGGAAGACAAGAGTTGTCCTGAACATCCTCGGCATGAATCCCATAAGAGGGGGAAGGCACGACGACCTAAGTCGGCACGATCGACACGCTGAGGGGGAAGCGTCCGGCAAGATGGAGGGGCCATAACATAACACCACAGAGTTCCTATTTAAAACATCTAACACCGCAGGCGCAGATATTACAGTAGCTAAGTGCAAGTGTATTGAGACCCGCTCTGGCGGCACGGCGTGTATCAGTGCTCGGATGGTGTTGCTTAGAGGGTAAGGCAGCACAGGAAAGGGCAGAGCCACACACACGAAAGCACTCCGATCGAGCCCCAGGCAAGTCTCTTGACAAATGTGTGGAGCGCTCACCCTTAATTCCCATTCATCAGCTGACAACACCTTAACCGGTAAGCCTGAAGTGTGTCCCAACTCTCTACATATTTTCGGGGGAGTGTTCTTGTTGGGACACGTAAGCACAGGAGCAGCCCTGCTCACTCAGCCAAATGCGATGTATCTGGGGAACCGAAGGAGCTCTTGCCAACTTTTGAAGCGCAAAAAACGGCTCTTGTGGGACGAGGAAGTGAGATCGGGTGCGCACACTCAAGGTGTCGCCTCGCGTGGATGGACCAACCCTTGTGGATATAAGGTTGATCAGCTCTTCGAAGACGATGTCCGCATACTCATCAAGCGCAGCTTGCCCACCCTCTTTATAATAAGCCTAGAAGAAGCACAAGCACCAACAGACTTGGTGATCACGCGTGAAAGAAGCCTCGCAAATTCGAGCGCGCAGGCGTTACGAACATCGCAAGAACTTCTCGTTCAGCGCCCCGAAGACTCAAGGGTGGCAGCAAAGCGGACATCGTAAAACTCCGAATCCAGTTCAGGAAACCTCGGGAGTCTCTTCGACGCCTGACACACCATAAAAATGAAGGATCCTGTGGAAACAGAAAAAGACCAGGCAGCGAGTCAAAGGGGAGAGGTGGACTTACCTCGAGAGAGGCTTCGCCAAGCTTTGAAAATAACTGGTGGCAAGCAGGCACCAAGTCGCATGGGTGCAGGCTATGCATGAGTTCCATGGACACGTCAGCCCCAGCCCCGTGTCTCGTCTCTGCCATGATCTGCACGTACAAACACAGGGCGCGTTTTAGGAGCAAAGCGCCAGAGCTTGGGCACTGATGAAACGGAGGGCTTTGCAGAAAAGCTCAACAGTAAACTATCTGAGATGGGGTATTGCCACTCGCATTTATCTCAAGCCGCCACCACTATACTGCACGAGGCTCAACGGCTAAACGCGACCAATAGAAACCGCACAGCGGCAGGCATCTTGCGGGAGCAGGGCAGCTAACTTCAAAGACGAGGCTTTCTGACAAAAAAATAGGAAAGGCAAAACTAGCGTAGGAAATCAGAGACATCTCCAGCAATAGGAAGGAAATCAGGAGCAGGGAATTTCATCACCTGGCATGTCTCAACCACCCTCCTTGCAGGAGAGGTCACGAACGCTTTATGCTTGTAGTCTAGCGCCTGCGGGATTACCAGCAAGAAAGTAAAATTCCTTGCCAACCGTAAAATTCAAAGTTGTTGTCGGTGCTCTCGGGAAAACAAACTACAGTGGGCCCGCAAGGGACGCTTCCGGGCTGGTCAGCCGAGAAGAGGGGTACAATATACTGACGCACAAAAAAAAAACCCCACACACAAAATCCACCATGACATCTCTATCGGAGGATAAATAAGCGTAGCTATGCGCGGATGAAATCCATAGAATACGTAAGGAGGTACAGCCAGAATACAGGGCGCAGAGGTGCTGATCGTGACAAAAAAGGGGGCTTCAAATACCCCTTCGGACAACACCAGGAAAAGAAAAAAAGTCACGAAAAAGAAGAAAGGACAAAGCAAAAATCCTTGGTATCGACTTTGTACAACTCTTTCTCAGCATTGCTAGTCGCCCTTGTATGATCGCTTGACGAGTAGGATACTCTTGCCAGGATCTGAGCTGGCCATCGAATAGCATGCACTGGTAGATAGCAGAGGAAATACCAGAGTACGAAACTCCACCCAGACAGTGATGTGCCACACGTAAATACCTGAAACCATTTTCTGGAAAACTCAGCTGCCTTGACTCCCTTACTTGTCAACTGTCGGGTTTGATCAGCCCGGTCCAGAGGGTATGGGCTTCCACTTGAGCAGCCCTGCAACAATATTCCAGAAAGACCACTTGTATGATGCTATAATAAACGAACACTACACTCACTGCCAGTCAAGAGTCAAAACACTTGCATGTGTAAAAACAGCACTGACAGGCCGCGCACAAAGACAGCTGGATAGCTCGGCCGAGCAGCATAGCCGTACACTATCGATACTATACGGCGAAAGGCTTTGGTTACAAGATAGAGCTACTCTGTTGTTTTACTGTAAAACTGCTGGACACGAACTTTTTGAGAACATAAGCACCTTCGCGTTCGCGGCATTCGCGTGAGCAACGAACAGGACCCGACGAAGACCGGAATTCGTGAAGGCCTGAACAAAGGCGTCGTCCATTTTGTATTGAAGTAACGGAAGACTGCGACAGCTAAGTGTGATAGCACCGTGCTAATTCCAAGTCACGGGTGTAGAATTGTCAGCGCTTAAAGGGCGGTCAGCATCTGAAACCTTACTACGCTTAAACCCCAGTAAAACTATGCGAATAGCCTAAGAGGATCCCACTACTCGCCGATATCTCGATTGGGCGTGATATGATACCGGATTTGAAAATCCAAGGTTTTACGAGAAGATTCTTCTCTTTGGCTTCTGAACTTTTACCAGAAACAACAGGTTCAAACTGCAGTGGAGAAGCTGGCGATGGCGCACTTCGACAATGATGCTTCGGGAAGAGCTCGAATGCTTGTCTGTGTCACGTTCCTCTCTCGAGATGGAATATCGAGACCGATGTGCCGGTCCTCGACTGTTTAGAGCCCTATCATTGTCAAAATCGAGTCTTCTATTGACGATCGATTCAGAGTCATTCCATGAGGACCAGCCCAGCGATAGTTGTCTGTCGTACTCGTCGTAGGACGCGGCTTAAAGTGTGTCACGCGTCCCGATTTTTATGTCATGTGACGACATCGACACTGCACACTTACACTCGCGTCGCGTCGGCACTTGGACCGAACAATATAGAACATTGAATACCTCGTCATTTCGGATTTGCCAATTGAATTATATATCAACAGAAATAGGGGGAAAATGGTCTTAGCTCCGCTCCGTGTGAAGTGATCGGAATGGGGCAACCAAGGTATCATCGAAGCGCATGTGGACGACCCAACCAATATGAATATGTATATCACCTACAGTACTCTTGTTCCCAGAGTTTCTCCGAGCGCGGCCGCTGCGCGGCCTGCGACACGCGAGGGTCGACGTTACAGTTGATGGAAGAGGCTCGGAGAAACTCTGGCATTACTTGGCAAAAGCGCTCAAATGCCCGTTTTCGCTATCTCTTTCCCCGCAAATAGGTTAAACCAACAGCCGAAAACGAGGATACGATAATTTATTGCAAGCTGTGTAGTTAACGTAATGGAGCAAACTCGACGGAATATTCAAGGTATGACCTCTAACTATTATTTCTTCTTGCTCGCGCTTGCGAATGGGAGGCCTCTAGGGCCCTTTAAAACGCATGGCTGATAGGGTACTTTCGCAGATTAGCGCAAGCTAAGCGTGGCGGAGATGATGGATTAAACGCTCTATAGTTAACGGAATCGCTCAATCTCGACGGCATATTGCAGGTGTGAACTCTAAATTTATTTCTTCTTGCTTGCTTGCGAATGGGAGGCCTCTAGGGCCCTTTAAAACGCATGGCTGATAGGGTACTTTCGCAGAATAGCGCAAGCTAAGCGTGGCGGAGATGATTGATTAAACGCTCTATAGTTAACGGAATCGAGCAATCTCAACGGCATATTGAAGGTAAGGGTCCCACCTAGCATATTTTCTATTGCAAGTAGTCATGAAAGTTGTGTAGAGGGTCCAAACGTAGAGGGCTGATAGGGTATGTCCGCAGATGCGGCATTAACCCCAACGAGCGAGAACGAGCACTCCAACCTCCATAGTTAACGGAATCGAGCAATCTCAACGGCATATTGAAGGTAAGGGTCCCACCTAGCATATTTTCTATTGCAAGTAGTCATGAAAGTTGTGTAGAGGGTCCAAACGTAGAGGGCTGATAGGGTATGTCCGCAGATGCGGCATTAACCCCTATGAGCGAGAACGAGCACTTCAACCTCCATAGTTAACGGAATCGAGCAAGCTCAACGGCATATTGAAGGTAAGGGTCCCACCTAGCATATTCTCTATTGCAAGTAGTCATGAAAGTTGTGTAGAGGTCGCCAACGTTGAGGGCTGATAGGGTATGTTCGCAGATGCGGCATTAACCCCAACGAGCGAGAACGAGCACCCCAACCTCCATAGTTAACGGAATCGAACAATCTCAACGGCATATTGAAGGTAACGGTCCCACCTAACATATTTTATATTGCAAGTAGTCATGAAAGTTGTGTAGAGGTCGCAAACGTTGAGGGCTGATAGGGTATGTCCGCAGATGCGGCATTAACCCCAATGAGCGAGAACGAGCACTCCAACCTCCATAGTTAACGGAATCGAGCAAGCTCAACGGCATATTGAAGGTAAGGGTCCTACCTAGCATATTTTCTATTGCAAGTAGTCATGAAAGTTGTGTAGAGGTCGCCAACGTTGAGGGCTGATAGGGTATGTTCGCAGATTGGAGCATGGCCACCCCAAACGAGATTGAGTCCCCAAGGCTCTAAAGTTTGTCAAATCGAGCAAGCTCAACGGCATATTGAAGGTAAAGGTCCTACCTATCATATTTTCTATTGCAAGTAGTCATGAAAGTTGTGTAGAGGTCGCAAACGTTGAGGGCTGATAGGGTATGTTGGCAGATTGGAGCATGGCCACCCCAAACGAGATTGAGTCCCCAAGGTTCAAAACTTAGTCAAATCGAGCAAGCTCAACGGCATATTGAAGGTAAGGCTCTCCCCTAACTGCTTTAATTCGTGAACTAGTCATGAAACTGATGCACACTTGCCCAATGTTGATGGCTCATGAGAAGTATTTGTTGTGCAACACACTGGGTTTGGAAAGAGTTTGACAAGAGTTTGGAAAGAGTTTGACTTAAGATAAAGAGACATCGGCTCCTTGTGTCATTGTGTTATGCTCCGATAAAGACGGTGATATGATGGTAAATCAAAATTTGATATGATTATAGTCATCGACTTCTCACGGCGTAACATGTCATACAAATAATAAAAAATGTGGCATTATCGATCTATCAACATTACTCAAAGGTGTTTCAACGGGATAATGTGATGAACCATATCGTAGTGGCCAAACATCAAAAGGTAGCATACAAACAGAATACTCGAAATCATGCGGAAAGAGCATTAATACGGAAGATTAACGGCTCGATACCATCCCCTATGAATCAACATCTAGATCGGCCAAGTCACGATATGGTGATTTGGCCCATTTATTTGTACAAACAAATGGTTGGAGTGCGTAAGTCGTGAAAAACTGATGAAGTTATCTATGTACTTTGTTGAATTTGGATAGAGTGCGCTAAAGTTATGTAGTTTTGAATGATTTTGGTGCCAGACTTTTGCAGCTCACTGAAAACCTGGCAGTTTTCAGGACGTTTACCTCCATAACTTGAGCTCAGGTCAATTTCTGGGCATGTGTTGAGCAGAACTTCTGTTTGTTTGGCCCTCGTGCTGAAGCCCCTGAAGTGGTGTGCACTTTGGAGGACATCGATTTGGAGGCCTGCCGAGTCATGCCAGAGCTTATGGACCCCACAGAGTTACAAACCCTAAAAGTCTATTTTCGTCCATAAGCTCTGGGGACAAGAGTAGTATATCACCATAAGTTATCCATAAGATCAAAGATGGGATGGAACCCATTCGGGGGAAATCTCATGGCAGCAGTGGCCAAGGAGGAGGGGGTAAAAGGCTGTTGCAAATCGTCCCAGGTAATTCGTATCAACAAGAGTCTTCTGTCAAGAGGAAAAAAGTGGATATCTTCATGGAAAGGCTGATATATACATCCAAGGCACGGTATCGATATCTCCGATATCTGATCTATCGATATATCGGCGATATCGGTATCAGTCGACAACCTTTTTACGACATATCGGAATGTCAATATCTGTATGTCAACAACTTTTCAACACACATCAATATCTATCGACAACTCGGAAGCACATATCAATATATGTCGACAACTCAGAAGCAGATATCAATATATGTCGACATGTGCCGAGCACTTTTGTGATATCGACATCGATCGGTGATATCGATATCGGAAAGGATTAATGCAGTGCGGACTTCGCGGACTGCACAACCGCGATCCGGCAAATTGACTTAGGGGGATTTCCTCGCTACAAGCACTTCACCTTCAAGTATTTGACTCATCGGGCGAGAGGTAAGCTAGTACCCTTCTTCATATTCGTGTAAGCATTGCAAAAAGAAACGTTGATCGGTTCGTTGGTTATTGCGTATATTCTTGCAACGCGGAAGCCCGCGCTTGATTTGTCATCGTGGTCAGTGCGTGTGGAGCGTGCTTTCAGTGCCTTTGGTCGAGTGCAACAATGAACAAGGACTTGACTTCTTCGGCGTCAAGGGTGTTCTTCCACCGAGCGGAAGCCGGCGGCGCGTTGAAGTCCGTGATACCAAGGCTAGGTATCGAGCTTATTTTTTGATATCGATAAGTTTTGATAACCGCATATTTATTGTCGATACGATATGATACGTTACGGGGAAAATCGATACGATATGATAACTTCGAAAACTTTATCGATACGATATGATAAGTCAAAAAACTTTATCGATACGATATGCCAAACTCATGATAAATCACATATATCGCGATATCTGTCTCGATATTTCGGTCCCGATATTGCAATACTTACGCTATTATGTCCGGTGCGTCAAGGAGTGGCAATGCTAGCTTAGGAACAAAGACGCTACGAAGTCTAAAACATACGCATACGCATACACATTCTAAACTCTACTAGACTTCTAATGCTTCGCGTTCCTTAGCGCAAACATTAAATCCTCAACGGGCGCATATCGACGACATATCGAGACGTAAATATGGAAAAAGCTATCGATACGATATGACATTGCCGTAATAATATCGATACGATACGATAAAAAACAAAATGTATCGATACGATATGATAAGTAAAAAAAGTTATCGATACGATATGACAACCCGATATATCGATATATCGAGTTATCGAGTTATCGATACCGAGCCTTGCGTGATACCCGCTGAAGGGTCGACGTTGATGGAGGAAGTGATATTGCTAACCACTAGAGCTATGGCGACTAGGGCGTCCTTAATATCATAGCGGACACCGGGAGTCGAACCCCGGTGCCCCGGTTGAATAGGTTGAATGGTCTAGACGGTTGATTCCAACTTATTCAACCGGGGCACCGGGGTTCGACTCCCGGTGTCCGCTATGATATTGAGGACCGCGCCCTAGTCGCCATAGCTCTAGTGGTTAGCAATATCACTTCCTCCATCAGACGTTGGGCTCGCAGGAAGCGGATGCCGAGCAGCCGAGGAGGTCCGAGGTCCCCTGAAAGGGTCCCCCAAAGTCCAGCAACCTGCGAGCAAATTCAATGAGCACTCTCTTACCGTCGTGGGGCTGCTCGTTGGCGGATGAGCCAAGATGCCCAGTCCGCAGCCGGTAAAGTAGGCGAAACGATGAGCTCGATAGTGGAGAACAGGAGCTTTTTCGCCTCGCTTCTCACAATCATGCGCGGTCGCGCCGTCGAGTGGAAACAAAGGAGCGAAGAGGGGATCCTCCGCCTCGAACGCCTCCTGAATAGCTGGTACCGGCTTCGCGAATAAGACCGAGGAGGGCACCTCGTCATCGTTGAACCGCTCGTGCTTCTCCTTGAATAAGCACTTCTTGATGACGTGCTTCGTCACGCTCTCGTCGAAACGCTCTCGCGTGTCGCGTCAAAGTGCGTACCGTGGCCACCAAAACCGCGGCCGCGGAATCCACCACAGGCACTCCCGGCGTTACTGGCGTAGCCGGCATCATAGCGTGCCTGGCAGCAGCATCATTAAAAACAGTCGCGAGCGAGCGTCTTCGTGACGCCAAACTCGATGTTGATCTAGCTGAAACCATGGTGATGAGGATTACGTAGAGACGAAGTGAGGGGAAATGGGTCGGAGATAGAGCGTAGGGGACGGTCAAAAGTCGTGTCGGGTCGTCGAGGAATCCGCGGAAAGTGCATCGTACAATTCGGCACGCACTTGCACGTGGATTAAGAAAACAACGCGCGCAAGGACAACGGTGTTGGATCCGACCAGAATACGCAACGTATACCAACGCAAAGCACGGAAAATGGTACTACGCAAAAAGCTCTAGCTTCCCAAAATCCCGATCAGCCCGAGCGCACGCCTAGGCCATACCGCCCGCAGATCGACTCCTAGTGGAGCCCCTCACTCCATCTCAAGCGTCGTTGCTTAGCCAGACATGGCTAAATCGTAGTGTTTGAAAAATTGTGCGTGGGTCCAAACCTGACAGATATAGGGCGTGGCAGAATTAACTGGTTATCCGTCTCAAGGCAGTGTTCTCAGAATCAGTGATAACTTAAACAAGCTTGCCCGTAAGATAGGCTTATGGGGTTTGGGCTTCAGGACCGTTGCCGGTCATCATACACACGACTATAGGAAGTGACAATCCGCTATGACTGTCAGCGTGTCACTTCCAGCAAAGATGCATTAAGTTACTTACTTTTTACCCAAAAAATGAAGGTACATGCAGTTGCTTTGCAATTTGAGTGATGTAGGTGTTATAGGGTAGTCGTACGAGTAGTTATTCTTTATGGTGAAATTATTGCGAGCCCGCAAACTTCTTGGGGACAACTTGATGGTTGAACCGCCCACCTGCCTCCGGATCGTATGCCGCTGCCGGCACAGTACCAGTATACCACTAGACCCAGTACATGGCCACCGTATACGGTACATGCAGTTGCTTTGAAATTTGAGTGATGTAGGTGTTATAGGGTAGTCGTACGAGTAGTTATTCTTTATGGTGAAATTATTGCGAGCCCGCAAACTTCTTGGGGACAACTTGATGGTTGAACCGCCCACCTGCCTCCGGATCGTATGCCGCTGCCGGCACAGTACCAGTATACCACTAGACCCAGTACATGGCCACCGTATAGATATTTGATGAAACCAATGGTAAGTAATATGATATACTACGATTCTAATACCGGTCGCGGCCGCCGTGCGTCGTTGCGGCCGAGGCCGCTGCGCCACGGCCATACACTAATGTGCAATGTGTGTATGCAGGCCGCGACCATGTACTAAGTTTTTACTGTTCCAATATGACTGTGCACAAACGATCCTTAAGACCTCGAAGTCCATTTTGCAGTACAGTAAACGCCTTAAAAAAAAAAAAGGAAATTGGGGTCAGCCGAGCGAATCCGTTAAACTCTAGACACCCCCGAACCCTCCCAGTTTCTTACACAGTTAAAAATAAAGAAACCCTGATCTCCGACCCAACCAACGTATTTTCTCAACTTTTATACAGTGTTAATAAGTAGCAAGTGCTAATATTTTCCGCACTCGCAGTTCTTCAGTCCAGTGGAGATGGATCCAGAGGAGTGTGTATGGATTTGCGCATTTCAGGATAACCTTTTTTTTGTCGTAGTAGTCAAGTTTTGGTATATGCTCGCAACAAAAAATCTTAAGGAATTCTTATTCGACTTCACTATATCGACTTTCCTGCCTTCTCCGATTTCTTAGCTAATTTCTTAGCGATTTTGAGCCAGCCCAGCGAATCCGCGTTATAGCCCCCTCCCCCTCCTCGCCGATTGGTTTCTTACTGTACCATCGCCGATTGTCTCATTATCGAGTGTTTACCGTACGAAACGTCAGCTTTCTGCAGCATCGTGTATAACATGTATGCACTAAAATTGCTACAATTCACACACGTACAAGGTGGTCGTGATAAATCACCAAACCTAGTGCATCAAAGGTGGGTTTGCCAAAGTGTCATATTTCACGCCATCGGTGACTCATCGAGTGAGTGAACGCTAGACCCATTAACTGAGGGAATATATCACGCTGGGCGAGTGAGTGAGTGTCAAGGACGAGGGACGAATCGCTAAGTGATTAAGTTGAGTGCCGACTGAGAATCACACCGAGTGCCGATGTAAGAGTCACGCCAAGCGCCGTCTAAAAGTCACACCGAGTGCGCAATTGAGAGTCACGCCGAGTGCGCAAATGAGAGTCACGCCGAGTGCGCAACCGAGCGTCACGCCGAGTGCGCAACTGAGAGTCACGCCGACTGCGCAACTGAAAGTCACACAAAATACTACATTTCACGCGCACAAACGAATAGTACAATGACCCACCACAATTCACACGTGCACACGTAAAACACCATATTTCGCACGTGTAAAAAGTTCACAAAAAACATTACGATTCACACAAATTACACCCCTTGAAAACGAAACATATTTTTTTCTAAAATTTTACCAATTTTACATAACACGGAATAATACACAAAGTAAAGGTGGCCTGCGTAGCGATTTCCCCGAACGGTGGTATGGACAACTGGGCTTTGTAATCAAGTACCCTGTGTAGTAGGACGCATGTTCACTTCTTAGGGAACGAACTCGTATTCTCGGGTCCTCTTAAATTCGTATCCTCGTTACTTTGGTTTGGTGCATTGACGGTAACCCCTACTAGAGCACATTAACTGCTCTGCTCCGCTGCCACCACCTAGGCATAAACTAAAATGCCGCGCTTGATCATGTTTGTTTGTAGCTGTGGCGAGCACAGGCCAACGCTCATGAAGGGATATGCCTCAAGGTAGACTGAGAAAGGTCCTATCAGGTGTGTGGTCTACAACATTCGCCAACTAGCTACGTTTTGGGTTTTCTTTGGGATGGCACCTTACTCCTGTAGGGCAAGGTTGTCAGTGGTGTGATGGGGGGGGGGCACTATTTGTCCCCTCGATATGTTATCCTAAGGAGTGTGTCACCATCCCTGCATGTGTTACTCTACTGAATCGATCGACCAGACCCAAATAACAACACCCAACATTTATACTACATTGTCTTAATATGTTTGAGCTCTCGCTCTTCCTCCCACATTTTCCCGTTCCTAAACTTCTCATTATATAGATACAATATCACAAAACCCGTTAAAACTAGTAGATGTTTTCAAAGGCCACGATATTATTAAGTTGCTAATCCCACTAATTTGGTATGCATCATGATATAACACCCAAGAAACCGGGACCAGACCCTCGTCGCCATTTGCAATGCGCCTACAACTACATAACCTTTGGTCGAGTACATCTCCTTGAGCAATAAACATGGCATGCGCCATACTGCCATCGATGATTACATCATTCCATCAGCATGCCATCCATACCATAATCCTTCAAACTGGGCACTTTCGCACACGATTCTACAATATAGCTTAAAGTCTCGATGCCGTCAAGAGTACCACGCCACCGCCATCATCTCGCGTACGTCGATGGAAATGCGCACATTCACCAAAACATTTTATTTCGGATGTCTCGATGAAGCAGCAGTTGATCTTCCATTCCATCGCCTCCTGCGAGACCATTTGGAGAACCCTTTTACCCCTATCTTTTGCACAGTGGAGAACTTGACCAAGGCCCTTGGAACCAAGGGGTGCAATGTTCAAACCGCAACCATAAGTTGAGTGGGCCGCGGCCAATCAGTCTTCTGGCTTAGCCTAAGAGGGGGGGAAGCCATGCTTACTCTCGGTGAATTTAGGCTTTGGTCAAATGTTGAGTGGAGCTTGGGGGATGCCATTGGAAGTGCATCTAGTGGGGCTGCACTGTAGCGCAAACGGTATGTGACTTTCAAATATCCACGTCGTTGCATTCCCCCTGACCAATGTACTCCTGTGAAGGTTAGGCTGAAGGGCCCATGTGGCAAGGGGCCACATCCCATCCTGCACTGCGTTTCGTGGTTTGATTCCCTATGGAGAATAGTGAAAGGCAAGTGCATATTTCAGTATATATGAGTGCACATGCATGCTTGCCATCTTTGCATAGGGCACTTGGCGTGTGCTGAGGATGCTCGCGTCACCTGCAGGCGTCACCAGCAGGCGTCACAAGCAGGAAAAGCATACGCACCGCCAGTGCTCAGCATGCTGCCGGAATCACTTCCTTCCAAGTGCTGGTAATACAGCCGTGCACGCTCTGCGATCTGCGCGCGCCAGCAGCCTTCCTCCCAAGTGAATCACCACTCCTCGCTCCTCGAGCAGAATCCTCACACCTTTCCCGCTGTATGCATAGCTAGCACAAGGCATCCATTCTCCTGTGGCAATACTCAAAGAAAGCCTGTCTACGCGACCTGAGAGAGAGAGAGAGGTGCGCAAGGAAGATAGCAGATCGGCTAACTCTGTGAGAAGACGAAGAGGGCCCTCAGAATACACCCCGCTTGCCAGCAGAAGGAGGCACATCTGATCCCCAGGCAGGGAGAAAGTGCAATAGGCAGGCAGGCAGGCAGGGAAGTGCGGTGAAGACGGCTGAGCTGGCAATTCAAGCATGACACAGGCCCCTCGGGATCTGTGCAGGCGGAGGGAAAGCAGGAAGTGTGGGCATGGGACAGGGAGGAAGCTTGGCCGGCACGACCTTGTGGGCATAAACCACTGGAGCGGGCAAAGAGGGCGCCATCTGGCAATACCTGCGCATCCACATCGGCATGCCAGCACGTGCCTTGACTAACCCTGGCAGAGCTTGCTGGGGAGCCCTACGGCACGGGATCCTGCACTGCCCCTACACGAGTCTCGCGGCGCACACCGTGCATATAGTCTCGACCACCATGCTCTCGAGAGCCAGGGGCCCCATCCCGCAGCGAGCTCATGCGCTCGAGAGCCAGGGGCCCCATCCCGCAGCGAGCTCATGCTCTCGACAGCCAGGGGCCCCATCCCGCAGCGAGCTCATGCTCTCGACAGCCAGGGGCCCCATCCCGCAGCGAGCTCATGCTCTCGAGAGCCAGGGGCCCCATCCCGCAGCGAGCTCATGCTCTCAAGAGCCAGGGGCCCCATCCCGCAGCGCCACCACCATGCGCTCGAGAGCCAGGGCCCCATCCCAGCGAGCCTGGGCGTTCTCGACAGCCAGGGGCCCCATCCCGCCAGCGAAGCTTCATGCGTTTGAGAGCCAGGGGCCCCATCCCGCAGCGACCACCATGCTCTCGAGAGCCAGGGGCCCCATCCCGCAGCGAGCTCATGCGCTCGAGAGCCAGCGGCCCCATCCCGCAGCGAGCTCATGCGCTCGAGAGCCAGGGGCCCCATCCCGCAGCGAGCTCGTGCTCTCGAGAGCCAGGGGCCCCATCCCGCAGCGAGCTCATGCTCTCGAGAGCCAGGGGCCCCATCCCGCCTGCTCCGCGTCGCTGCTTTTGGGTTATGGATGGGCTGCGCTTCCTCGGCACTCCCCGCCTGCACCCCCTTTCGGCACCTACAGGCTTTGCACTGAAGCTTGTTTCTCGTCTCAAACCCGCCACTCCCTTCCCACACTTCATACGATTTGGATAAAAAGTTTCTTAGCACACCCTGCGTGATGGCATCCTGCATGATGTCATCGGGCGGGCACACTCACTAAGCACGCCAGCTGCTGGGGCACCCTAGCCTGACGCTTGGCCGATCCGAGCTCCTCCCACCTCAAGAGGCGCTCCTCAGGGCGGCAGCAGCTTGAGCGGCAGCTTGAGCACCCGCTTGAGCACCAGCTTCAGCTTGAGCACAATGAGCACAGGTTTCATTTATTAACATAACATAATTCATTATGTCTGTTTAATAACAAAAAGAGATTACTTGGGTTGATGATTGATTTTCGGTCAATTATTGACCCAGTATACGTGGGTGCGAGGAGCGTACCCGTAGAGGTGGCAGAGTGCGAAGCACATCTTCTGGATTTGTTCGAGGGGCATGGCGATAGGGTCTGGGCGATCATGCCAGATCTCGTCGTACAGAACAACGTACGACGGTACCTGCCATGAAGATCTCTCCCTGTGTCAGGCTCACATCAACGGCGTAGGCTCTTTGGCGGGGCTCTGCTTTCACAGTCGACCACCGCTCGATTCCCCAGCTCCGATTCCTTTATCCGGTACCAAGATGGTGTGTGTGACTTATCCTTGGACCGATTCCTGTGTGCTTGCGGCTTATCCTTGGACCGATTCCTTTGGCACCACGTAGCCACAGATCAGAAGATTGGCTTCCTGTGTGTGGCTTATCCTTGGACCGACTCCTTTGGCATCACACAACCAGAAAGGATCGGCTGCACTATGTACCCTCATCAGGGATCAAAGGATTCAGCACACACTTCGGGACACTTATCTGGATTCTCCAGAGCTCACTAGTGAAGAATGGGACCCCCTAAGCCTTTTTAAGCCACCTGAGCCCCTCTGCACCTGCACTGCCGGCGCGCTGCTGCCGTGTCTCTGGAAACGTTCACCACTCGGTTGCTGTGCGTGTGTGGCTTATCCTTGGACCGATTCGTGTGTGTGCACTTATCCTTGCACCGACTCCTTTGGCAACCCGTAGCCACAGGAGACTGCACTATGTACCCACGCCAGGGATCAAAGGAGTCAGCACACACTTCGGGACGCTTATCCGGATTCTCCGGAGCTCACTAGTGAAGAATGGGACCCCCTAAGCCTCGCTGAGCCACCCGAGCCCCTCTGCATCCGCACCGCCAGCGCACTGCCGCCTTGTGCCTGAAGCCGGTTCATCCCTGCCCCCGAGCTGCGCGAGCCATATCTCCACCACCAAGCCCACGCGCAAGACCACCCCTCTGCTCCTTGAGCCTCACTGGGCCACCTGAGCCCTTCTGCGGCTGTCCTGCCGGCGCACTGCGGCTGTGTCTCTGGAGCCGGCTCACCTCCGCCAATCGGGCCATCCTTCACTACCAAGCTCCACACCCCACATCACCCTGCTGCCCCCTACAGCCTGGTCTTAAGAGAGCTTGCCCACCCACGCCACCTCCTGAGTGTGTGTGTGTGCTTATCCTTGCACCGATTCCTTTGGCATCCCGAAGCCGCAGAAGACCGGCTGCACTATATACCCACGCCGGGGATCAAAGGAGTCAGCACACACTTCGGGACCTGAGTGTGAGCGCGTGTGCGGACAAGAGCGCTCCCCGGTGCAAGCTGCACGCGAGAGAGGGGTCGTGGATAAGCATCGAGTGGGTGCGTGCCTTGACCGACTTTTGGTTCTCCGGTCGCCCGATCCCGGTATGCGACACGAGGTTGAAGTTCACCAGCTCGGCGTCGGTGAAATCCGGATGATCCACCACAGTCCCCGGCTCAGGGTTCTTGTCGCCGTTGTATAAATGCACCTGCGCTCAACGCGCACCCCAAGCCACCCGCCGCCTGGCTACCACACCTCGCCCAACACAGGCCACGTGGCGCTCGAGCTGCTTTGAGGCATCCCGGGAGAATCGCTGCAAGCTTCACTGTCGACGAAGTAGACGCAAAGTTGCCGCGATAAAGAGAGCTATTGCCGGCTTGAAGTGCCAGCCGATAGTCCTCTTCTCCGCATGACTTCGTCGAGTGAAGGCTTTAGCGTTTATCAATGCACCGGCGGAGCACTCCGTCAGAAGCGGCCTCTTCCCATGTGGGCTCCACGGAGAGCAAGCCGCCCATTCCCTGCCACGTGTCACCTCAATGGGATGCCATTCGACTTTCTGTCCAAATATCCCCTTTGGCAGCGCCCAATCAGGCGACCTGGTGTTTTGTGGTCAGTGCAGATGCCCAGAACTAGGGCTGGTGATCACTGCGCATGGTGTGCCACGCCGCCGATTTGGGTCGGTGGAGGTGACGCACCTTGTGGCCTTTGCGGATGACGGCGAAGCAGATCCTCGGACCGTTCGATCTCAGCCGGTCTTTCACACTTCTAGCACCAGTGAGCTCACAGAGCGCATCGATGAGTGCTTGCACTTCTTTTTGTAACACCTGTGCACTTCCACCACATCCTTCCCTCCATCCGCCGTCATTTCCGCCCCAGTGCCACTGTGCCCTCATTTCTGCCCCAGTACCACTATGCCGTCATTTCTTCCCCAGTGCCAGTGTGCCGTCATTTCCGCCCCAGTGCCACTATGTGCGGGAGTGGCGGCCAATCAGAGCTACAGAGCGCCTCTCGTGAGGAGTGGAAGTGGCGGCCAATCAGAGCTGCAGAGCGAGAGCAGCGGGAGGTTAAGTGTTGTAAGCACCTCCAGCATCTGGCCCTCGGTGACTCCGTCGCGCAGGAACACGATGAACTTCGGCAAACGTCCATGCGCCTGTTGAAACTCTTTGAGAATCTGTGCGGTGGGCCCCCAGGGTCCCCTTTGCGCCCCTAATCAGCGCTCTCGTGCGCCATGCCCAGCTCCGGACCTTGCTGCACCTCCTCGGTGGTATCACATGTTCTTCGCCGTGTCCCGCGCGTCTCGCAGGCGCATCTATCTGCTGCATGGGCTGCGCTGTCACATGCGCGTCGGGTCTCTCCTCTTCTCGGCTCTCCCGCTTCTCCTCGAGTTCTGCAGTAGCCTTGGATGCTACATTAGAGCGAGTCCTAACCAGCCACGCCACAAATCACTGTGCACAGGCCCAGTCACCTCGATGGGCTGAGAAAGGGTGCGGCCTGTGCGGAACTTTTCCCGCCGCGGCCTGATGGGGTGGGCTGACGAGTCCCAGGAACTACAGCATCTTCGGCGTCAGCATCGGCCGGAAAAGGCTCAGAGCAGGCGAGAAGCGCTTTTCTCCGGGAGGCTCTGGAAATGCGCCCACACACCCGCTGTTGCCAAGAGGAAGCAGGAGGCACGCCCCCTTCGGTGGGGTCCGTGCTATACCTCCATCGCCATCCCCTTCAAGTTGGTCAGGATCTCCGTCTGGTTGCTGCCGTGAGGCTGCCTGGTGAACCGTCCGATGTACTGGGTGAAATACTGGTCCATGCTGCCTGTTTCAGATTCACCACGTCCAATCACGACACACGCAGTGACACTACGCCGTAGCCAGGCTGCAAAAAGCAAAGAGGCTGTGGGGCACAACTGACCAGGCATCACGCCCCGGCAGGGTGAAGATGCTATCACAGCACCAGCGACTAGGCATCGCGCCCTGCCATGGTGTGGGGGACATAGTGTGGGGAGGCTGTGGAAGGTACTTGCCTGAGACTGCTGACACTCCAGGCCCGTTCGATGGCCGGGTGCAGTCACCTCCCATGATGAGGGTCGGCTCGAGCAGCTGCCAATGCATACCGCCCCGAGGCCCGCCATGCCTCACTCCTCTGACTTCTCGGTTGAGCTTCCCACCACATGATGAGGGGCGGGGCCGCACACGTTCTTCCGCACCGCGCGTGGGCATTGTCTCCAGCACTCAAATGCCGTCGCTGGCATTGCACCCGCATTCGCGACGAACCCTAAATCCCTAAATGATGAAAGGAGCTACTCCACGATCTCTTCCGAGCGCTCTTGCTCCCGGACTTCCCTTTCACTCTTCTTGCGTGTAGAGGTGACAGGGAATATGCTTTCTGGGCTCTCAGTGCATGCAGAGGGGACATGGAATATGCTTTTACGGTTTTTCAAAACATACCAAGGGTACATAAAATATCATATCATATACATATATATGCTGGCGTATATATATATATATATATTCATAGTATATATATATATATCTGGATTATGATCAATTGTCCACCCCCAATGTAGACATATCCCTATATACATATACAACGTATATATATATATATCCCCATATTATGGGTGCATTGCACTTCACGGTGCTGTGGGCACAGGCGGCTCCCACGTGGCACTCCCTTGAGAGCACGTGGCATGGTCGAATCCAGCAGCAGCTCTAGGTGTCGAGAAAAGGCTCGGGCGCACCCACCTCCCTGGGCACCGGCGGATTGTCCCTTGACCACGTCGTGTGGGACCCTCCGAGCTTGCAGTTGATTTTGATCGCCAAGTTCTGCAAGTAGGCTCTGAATCACACGGCCGGGATTGCACTGCTGTGAGCCCGTCTCGTCACGCCACGTGCCGGGGAATGGCGAGCTTGAGGCACCAGCGTGCCTTGCAGGGGACTTCACGAATGCAGCGGCTCAAGCCGCCACTCCACATGAGTGCAGCGCAGAGTTGGCAGCCAGGCACCAGCCGCAACACGCAGACTCCCGGACAGTGAGCGGCCGGATTTCGCAGGATCTGTCAGCCACTGAAACACCCGTGGTAAACAGGAAGACAGAGATCTTATCACACCTCACTTCCCAACAGGGCCCTAGATTCCGTGCACTTCATAGCAGGGCCCTAGATTCCGTGCACTTCCCAGCAGGACCCTAGATTCCGTGCACTTCATAGCAGGGCCCTAGATTCCGTGCACTTCATAGCAGGGCCCTAGATTCCGTGCACTTCCCAGCAGGGCCCTAGATTCCGTGCACTTCCCAGCAGGGCCCTAGATTCCGTGCACTTCCCAGCAGGGCCGTAGATTCCGTGCACTTCCCAGCAGGGTCGTAAACCGTACACTTCCTGCAGGTTGTGTAGATTCCGTGTACTCCCAGCAGGGCCGTGTAGATCGTGCATCTTCCCAGCAGGGCCCTAGATTCCGTACACTTCCCAGCAGGGCCGTAGATTCCGTACACTTCCCAGCAGGGCCGTAGATTCCGTACACTTCCCAGCAGGGCCGTAGATTCCGTACGCTTCCCAGCAGGGCCGTAGATTCTGGGCGCATTCGTGACTCCGGGCCTCTTGCACACTCGGACACGTTTTGACCCGCAAGCAACCCAGAGGGCGCCCTTGCAGCAGTGGGAGGATCGCCTTGCGAGCTCGTGAGCACGCGCATCCTCGGCTCTGTACTGATCTGCAGATGGTCGACGGACCAGAATCCATCTGTCCGGGAAATTGTATGCAACTTTGTGTGCATTCTTTGCTAAGCTCAGCTGAGCCGGGGATCAAAGGCTTCGGCGCGCCTCAGACTACAAATATTCCAAGCCGCCAGCTGGCGAGCTGGGGGGGAAGTCAGCGGGAGGAACTTACGTGTTTGTAAACAGGCCGAAGTCGCCACCCTTGCCGCCCTTGCCTCCCTTGCCACCCTTGCCACCGAAGTCGCCGCCCTTGTCGCCCCTGCCTCCGGTCGTCGCCCTTGCCGCCCTTCTGCCTCCCAAACGCCTTCCCGCCTCACTCCCGCCCTCTTGCCTCCCTTGCCTCCTTTGGCACCAGGGCAGAAACCTTGCCCGACTTCGCCTCGCAACTGCACGCATCAAAGTTTAAACACCCGAACACACCCCACACCATCACGACTGCAAGCTCAAAGCATGACCACACCCGAACACACTCCGCACCATCACACTGCAAGCCTGGCGGCATGACCACACCGAACACACCTACACCACCATCACGACTGCAAGCTCAAAGCATGAACACACCCGAACACACCTCCACGTCATCACGACTGCAAGCTCAAAGCATGACCACACCAACACAATAAATCCCACACCATCACGACTGCAAGCTCAAAGCATGACCACACCAACACACCCCACACCATCACGACTGCAAGCTCAAAGCATGACCACACCCGAACACACTCGCACCATCACGACTGCAAGCTCATATCATGATCACACCCGAACACCACACCATCACGACTGCAAGCTCAAAGCATGACCACACCCTAACAATACCCCACGGCCAGCTACGACTGCAAGTCAGCATGACCAATATCCGAACACACCCCACACCATCACGACTGCAAGCTCAAAGCATGACCACACCCGAACACACCCCCACACCATCACGACTGCAAGCTCAAAGCATGACCACACCAACACACCCTCGCACCATCAGCACGACAGCAAGCTCAAAGCATGACCACACCGAACACACACCCTCGCACCATCAATGAATGCAAGCTCAAAGCATGACCACACCAACACACCCCTGCATAATCATCACGACTCGCAAGTCAAAGCATGACCACACCCGAACACACCCCACGTCATTACGCACTGTAAGCTCAGCATGACTCACATCTCGAACACACCCCGCACCATCACTCTAAAGTCAAAGCATGACCACAATCTCGAACACACCCCACACCACGACTGCAAGTCAAAGTATGACCACACCCGAACACCGCATCATCCTGTGGGTCCAGAGCGAACCCACCTCAAGGGGTACCCACACCAGCGCCAACTCAGCGCCCGTAACTCCCATATCCACGCAGCTTGAGAGTCCCACCTGCAACGTGCGCACCAAGATAGGGGGGCGGGGCAGGGCCGCTACCAGAAAAGTCACGACACCAAGCTCTATGTCGCAGGTGTGGACAATGGCGGCGCGGCAGTCCGCTGCCTTCGAGTCGTTTCGCGATCCGGGCATCGCGCAGATCACCACCCTCAGCGGCTCCCTCGTCTGGAAGCTGCACTTCTGCCCAAAATCTCTCCTCCCCCCTTCCCCCACAGCTCAAGATCAGCGACTGACTCTCTCAGAGTGTGAGCGAGTGATTGTGTCCGTGAAAAAGTAAAGTGAGTCAGCGAGTCAGTCAGTCAGAGCAACACCCAGCTTCCCGTGAGCATGGCCGGGCTCCACACGAACGGCACAAGACCGGCAAACAATTCACAATTATCGCTCGCGATAATTTCGGTTATTCCGAACGGAGAAATCGAGCAGGCGCGACTTCTGTCGCCCGGGAGAGGGCCCGATCGGGAATACGACACATCTCGGGTGGCGTCCCGATCGGGGTGTCACGGGGTGACACCGTCCGCAAGGGAGTATCAATTGCGGACGCCCAAAGGAGAGTCAGTTTCCACACTTCCGAACCCCGAAAGCCCTGCTTTCTGCTCTAAAGTTTGTAAAAATATTCTAGTTGGAATTTGTGTGGGAATATTTTAAGTTTGCATTTGGTAAGTTCATGCCTACTAAAGATATTCAGCGCGGCAGTAGAATTTCTGAGCCGATTTCAGCGGACGCGGCGACACAGACGGACGTTTCGGCGGTACAAGCGGAGTTCTTGCTAAACGCAGCCTTGGTGGATCGTCGCTGTTGGACACATCCAGCTTTCGTCCCGTGTGCGTGTTGCATCACGTGCCAGCTTTGGCTGCCGAGGGACCCTTCGCCAGACTTCGTGGCTCCGCGGATTTTCCTGGTCATTACTTGGGGTGCTCTTGTTTGAAGCTGGCGAACTTCGCGCGCCGATTCTACTGATTCATGCCGGTCAGGCCTCAGAGTGACCGTACTGCCTTTCCGACTTTTCCGGTAGCCACACTTCGTGTTCGCTGTGCAGAGTGCGACGTGTACGGTCGCAGAATCTTAGCTAAATGGCGAATCTTAATTCCGGAGTGCAGTCGCAGCAGCACCGGCAGAACATTCATTGAGCTTTGTGGACGTTGCGGGGTGACGCATCGCGCGAGCTTCTTTACTGCGGTTTGGTGGCCGATCGGACAGCGGCAAGCACTTCTTTTCCGCATCTGAGCGCTTTGAGAAATGGTTTCTGCTAACGACCGTTTGATCATTTGGACTTCGCCCGTGGCGAAAGCGAAGTTGGAGACATTACTGCAATTTTCCAAGGTGTCGGCTCGCATGCGGCTTAATTCGTGGGAGAAACAGCGCAGACAAGTCCTTGATTGGGTGGGGACGAGTCTCGCTGATCTGCAGCTGTTGCCAGAAGAAGTACAGCAGCACACAGAGATTCTGTTGGAGGCTACATTGTTTTCTGTGGATGCTTCGGGTGCTTTGTCAGCAGGGTTGTGGCCAGCGTTGCCAGGTCCTTGGGCGTCGCGGAAGAGTGCAGAATTCGACAAGTTTGCTCAAGTTGCGGCATGGGCGCAGGCGCTGCTTCAACTGGTGGCACCGGTGCCGGCGACGGGGACGGTTGTTTCTGTCGCTGGCGGAGCAGCATCGGGAACCTCAGGAGCAGGTGCAGGTGTGGGTGGAGTTGCATCATCTGGCCTTGTAGGGGCGGCTGGCTCCGGTGGCGGCGTCCTTGCAGGGACGGCCGGAGTCACGGGTGCTCCGGGCATCGGGACTGTCGCGGCGGCGGGTTCCGCTCCCGCGGCAGCGGTGTCCGCAGCTTCGGTGGGAGCAGGTGGCCTCGGTGGAGGCGTCCTTGCTGGGACGGCCGGGGCCACGACGGGTCCAAGCACCGGGACTGCCGCAGCAGCGGTCTCTACCCCTGCCCCAGTCTCTAGTCTCTACCCCAGCGGTGGATCCGGATGTTATCGCAGCAGCCATCGCTACTGCTTTAGGACAAAAGCTTGATGCTTTGGGCACTCGTCTCGCGACTCTGGAGGCGCGGGGAGCGGCCCCGGCATGTGCGTCCTTACTCAGCGGTGGGTTGATGCCACCGGAGGCGGAGTTGCTAGCGCAGGCGTTGCGAGATTCTATCGCCGCGGCCACGACGGGTCGGAACAATTATCGCTCGCGATAATTTCGGTTATTCCGAACTGAGAAATCGAGCAGGCGCGACTTCTGTCGCCCGGGAGAGGGCCTGATCGGGAATACGACACATCTCGGGTGGCGTCCCGATCGGGGTGTCACGGGGTGACACCGTCCGCAAGGGAGTATCAATTGCGGACGCCCAAAGGAGAGTCAGTTTCCACACTTCCGAACCCCGAAAGCCCTGCTTTCTGCTCTGAAGTTTGTAAAACCCTCCCTCCCATCCCTTGCTGACTCTGTTGGTTGTGGTTTGGGGGAAGGGTCAGGGTGGAGGCTGCTGCTGAGGAAGCTTCTGCGCTCCTGGGAGGAAGCTACTATCCGTTGCCGTGAGCCAGAGAGGCACAGCCAGAGAGGCTTAGGCACGGAACTAGCCGCGCAGCTTCGAAGCAGCAGCCTGCTCCCTGACAGACTGTGAGACACTCATCCAGCCAAAGGCTCGGGAGTAATGGAGACAGATGGAGAAGAGCTCGCCAGAGGGGCAGAGCAAGAGGAGAATTCGCCAGAGAGGCTAGAGCATCGAGGGAAGAAAGCTTGCCAGAGAGGCCGTAGCTTGGGAGGAGAAGAGAGGAATAAGACTTGCTAGACAAAATGTAATCTATAATGAAACTAGCAAGCATCCATTCCTGCTCGTACTTGCAGTGTTGTTGCTTGTGTGCACCCTGCTTGCATTTCGGTTCGGGAATAAGCCTCATCCCCGCCCTCCATTCCTCTGTCTCAAACCTCAACCTCTAAAGCCTAAAGTTGGGGGGGCGGCGAGGGGGTCATCTCGTGCGGGGAGCGCACCGACTTAGCTGCCGCAAGCAGTTGGGTACGTTTGCCGCCAGGGGCCCCCGGCTTCCGTCCCACGGCACGATCTCCACTACTCGGTCATTCAGCTGCAGGTCGCACACGCATTTCCTGGCGAGCTCGTCGCGCAGCTGGAACACGTTTTGCATAACGTGGTCCACGTTCTCCGTCAGCACGAGCACGCCCACCCCGCGCAAGCGGCCGCACTTGCTGGGCTCTTGTAGGGAGCCCCTCCCCCACCTGCCACGTGTGCGGTGCGCGTCACCAACCACTCGTGGAATCCGCGCGGCCCACGGCGCAGCCAGACTGCTGCAAGCACGGGCGATTGCTCCGCGAGCATGCCTTAGCCCCACCGCCTCCGCGCTCTACAGCTATTTGAGGAATACAGGGAGATGCAGGCCACGTGTCTCACACCGGGACATGGCATATCCTTTTGGCATGGAGGTGACACCCGCTGGATCTGCACCGCCTCTTGAGCCGTCAAGATAGCGCTGGAGAGTGCACGCAATCTACGGTGTTGCGAGGGGCTGCCCGGATCTTCTCGTACAGCTGCTTTCGGACCAACGAGCTGGGCAGCTTACATTGGGCTCAAGCCAATAGGCAAAAACCGAACTTGACGATTCCAGCGATCCAATCACACTTTCACCCTTCGCAGCTCCAAGAAATCCATTTAGACAACGCGATATCTACGCATATAAAAGCATCGGACGGCTCAAATCCGGCGTGTGGCCGTTGGCAGACATGTCGAACTTTGACGTAACAGGACGCCATGGCTCTTGGCGACGCATCATGGTCATATGTCATCGTGTCGCTGTTGGCAGACATGGCAAACTTTGACGTAACAAGACGCCATGCGTCTTGGCGACGCGTCATGGTCACATGTCATCGTGTGGCAGTTACGGCGAGGGATGTTGGTGCATTTCATTGGTGCATACTGCAGACGTGGCGCAGTTGGCGGAGTGCGTCGCGTTCTGCTCTCTTTCCACTCGTTCATCACACCCTCACTCCCCGGGCTCGAGGGCACTAAGCGCACTTTGGCGCTGCGGGTGCTCACTTTGCGTCCCGAGGTTGGACTTGGCCGCCTGACAGCAGCCAGGGCGCCGGCAGCACTCGCGCCTCCACTTCCATCAAGCGCTGGCTCACGGAGAACCCGAATTCCTGCTTGCAACCATACCCCCCTCCATACCCCCCTAACTCTCAGCGTCTCGGCACTCATCGCTCAGCCAGTCATCCAATCACCGCAGCCCGATGGTGAGCTGCATACTATGCATACGTAGCGTGTGGTGCCAACGGTAAAACAGTGGGATTGCAGCTGCAAACTAGGGGTGTAGACACAGCCGCCGCAACACACACTGCCAGCGCCGCAACATATACCGCCGTCCGCCGCAATGCACGCCGACACCGCAAGTCCGGGTCGCTTTGCACCCCCTCTCCAGAATGAGAGCAAGCGGCGGCATGCAAGAGGCCCGCAGAATCAGCGCTCCAGCACTCGCCTTCATCACTTCGTGCTTTGTGCCGATGAAGCGCAGCCCCTCCAAGGACTTCTCCTTGTGGCAGCCCGCCTGGCCCCCGACCACACACAGCACCATCAACAACCACCCTCGCTGAAGCCCTGTCCCTGACCAGCACTAGTGACAGCATGGATATACACGGACACCGGTCTGCCTAACATCTGTGATTGGCGGGGCCCATGGACTCGGCCTCACATCCCGTCTCGAGTGCAACGCAGCGAGAGCCGCCAAGAAAGGAGCTGCACCGGAACATCCATGCTTTGTCGAGGGGCTGCAAGGTGGAGACCATGCGCGCCGCTAGATTCTTCAAGCTTTGCCGAGGGGCTGCCAGGTGGCGACCATGCGTGCCGCTAGATTCAAGCTCTGCCGAGGGGCGGTCAGGTGGCGACTATACGCGCCGCTAGACTCTTGAAGCTTTGCCGAGGGGCGGCCAGGTGGCAACCATGCGCGGCGCTAGACTCTTCAAGCTTTGCCGAGGGACTGCCAGGTGGCGACCATGCGCGCCGCTAGATTCTTCAAGCTTTACCGAGGGGCTGCCAGGTGGCAACCATGTGCGCCGCTAGATTCTTCAAGCTTTGCCGAGAAGCTGCCAGGTGGCGACCATGCGCGCCGCTAGATTCTTCAAGCTTTGCCGAGGGGCTGCCAGGTGGCGACCATGCGCGCCGCTAGATTTGGAGCCATCATGGGTGTCGTGGGTGACACAGGCGACATGGCTGTCCTGGAAAACATGGGTGACATGGGTGACATGGGTGACATGGGTGACATGGACTTCACTGGTGACATCGGTGTCATGAGTGATGAGCTGTGTTGGGATCCCACCGAGAGAGCGGTCATGCCTCTGCTGCTCCGCGGATCATTCAGCTTCAACAGCTGCTCCGCCCCGAGCAACTTCCTGAACCGCTGCCCTGGTGCAATCTTCAGCAGCTCCTGTGAGCGCCAACACCCCCCCCTCCCTCCGTCCAATTCTAAATTTAAGCAGCTCCTGT